>JAZBGY010000327.1:0-69376 GCA_037414755.1 Lydus trimaculatus | reverse complement strand
ATAACGCCAACAAGATCAACGTCGTCGTCGTCGTCATCATCGTCATCTCCAAGGGGGGCATTGCGCCACAATATTGTGTGTGCAAGTTTTCATTCTCTTTATCTCTTCCACTAGTATTCAGGCTTTTTCTGTCTTTGTCTTTTATTTGTTTAAAGATATAACCAGACAACTGTCAGATAAAGATGAGAAAAACATCCAAGAAAGGTGGCCCGGTGTGGTCAGGTATTGTGGTAATGATAGTGGCCGGGATAAACAGAGGTTCATATACATAATTATATGTTTGTTTAGCAGACAGCCCTGGGCGTAGTTTGTACGGTGATGATTGATGGCGCCACTTACCACCCGTGCCAACTCTATATCCACATAAACACACACACACATACATATACAACTTTCTTAATATTACCTTTACGAAAAAAATTATATACTTGTTCTTATTCAACTTTAACAACACCTATAAAAGACCTAAGAAAGGGATGATGAAGGCCAAAAAAACACGATTCCATGTCCATGTCCAAATAACTGGCGTGATAATGATTGTTTGTTTGTTTTTTTTTTCTATCCAACTACTATCAAGACTAACTACCATTTGTGATATTTGGCTAAATAACTAGCACCGGGGGTTAGGAAAGTCGATTTTTCGACCAATTTTTTTTCGACATCCCCTAGGAAACTTGATAAGTCGTCATAATGATGATGATAAATGTAAAAAGATCAATCGGTCGCAAGTTTTTTTTTTGTGGGAAATGTAAGGCCTGTTCATATATTTACCAATGGACTCCCAGTCTAACGTATTGCAAATATTTGACCAATGTCCCCCTATTTTTATTTTCCATACACTCTCATCTCTTCTATCTCGTTTTATCGGAGATTTGTGATTTTACCACGGAATTGGTAGCATGTTGGGCATAACATCCGATACAATCCATTGATAACAATATAAAGCCGTTTTTGGATTGTTGTATCATAGTTGTATACAACACAGTTAGATAGATTGATCGATTGATTCAAGGGTGGTAACAACGATAAGAATTGGTATAGTTGTGTAAAGGGTAGTTCGGATCTTGCTACTTAAACATCAATCTTGATACAATTCTGATTAAGAGATCTTGTAGCTTTCAATAATTAATTGGTTAACCCTTAGAGAAAACTATTTATTTTTTTTTGTTGCCTTCTTTGCTTCTTCTTAGCATCTTCATGAAAATAACAAAACAAAGATAGATTACCATTAAAAATGAATTATGTTCATCTAATTGTGTTTAACCATCCGTCCTTTATATGGTGTGTTCAAGTCCGGTTCTTTTAGGGCATTATACCAAATCGACAACAAGTTAAATAAAGATAGATATAGATAGATAGATGGGAATAACAATAGGCAACAGGCGCCTATTTTTAATTTACTATCGACTGTGTTATGTTGTTTGTCTTGTAGATTCTTGAAAATTCAACAAAAAAAATGAAATGAAAAGTGTATAAAAGGGCATACACATTATCAACGCTTTCTGTGTAATACAAAACACAAATATAACAATTAATCAAAAATTAAAATTAACAAGTTTCGTGATAATATACAAGTGTTATCAATATGGTTATCGTACAACAATATTTAAAAAAAAAAAATTCATAATAAATCGTATAATTTCTCTTTCTCTCAACTGATAACATTAGTAAGAAACATTAAAAATGATGTATAAACATTAAAGAATTAATTGTAAACAACCGAAAATTATTAGAGTGTTAATTTATTTGAATTTCGATAGGAATTTGGGGTTAAATCCGACAATAATAAGCGCCATTTTTTTTCTTCCATATTTTAATTGTCATCTCTCTCTTTCTAGCGTTCTATTTTTAATAAATTCTCTAATCAAATGGATAATAATTAATAGTATACCGACAAGTTGATGCTTAGTTTATCACTTATTAAGAATTTCGTTTGATATCGCCGAAAAATAAAATTGTTGTTTGTTCTATTGAAGCGTTAATTGGGTATTGAATGACCTTTTTGATGATAACCTGTTCCTCTATTTCTTTGTCTAGATGGTTCTTTTATTAATTATGAAATATATATCATTCTAATCTTTTGAAATTATAAATAATAATAATAATAATAATAGTAATGATAATGATAATTTATTCCGCCACCTTGCATCATGTCCATGTTCTAGAATTGTTTTACAAATCTCACTATAAAAGGTTAACAAAGTGGAAACAGGAAAGTATTAAGATAAAAATCCGTGTGTATGTGTGTGTGTTGTATACAATCATGAATAATAGAGCAAGTCTTATTTTGTTGTTGTTGTTGTTGTTTTCATAATTAGTTTTAACTAATTTAAATAAAATTAAGAGAATCATAACCTCAATTTTCTGCCATTTTTCTTACACTTACTCTCTCATACATATACACAAAAAAACACAAAACGATTGTCGGTAGTCATCTTTTGTATGCTTGGAAAAATACTTTTAAACCCGTTAAATCACACCAAGATCATCCGTTTTGTCAAAGCTAGCCGACCTCTATTGTCAAATAGGTCTCCTCTCATTATAACCCCATGTATTATAATAGTAAGGGGGCTACTTATTGGGGCATTAGGTATATATAAAAAGAAAGATGTGTGGTGTCTGTCTGTTTTTGCGGTAGTCCTCAAGAGAACTATACAGACGACGACAACTATAATAATGGTTGTGTGTGTGTGTGTGTGTGCATTATTATTATTGTTGTTGATGGTACAATTTTGGACAATGGTACAAGCCGCCCCCCTGCCAACCATGTCATTGTCAACATGTCAAATTCTCAAGCACCTGTTTTGCCGATTTGACCACCAACCGGCCCATAGGTTTACCTATACCAACTACCCTTGTTGATATTTTACTCTAGTTTTTGTTTTTGTGTCGTTTTAAATATCTTTGATACACGTAAAAAAAAATAATTTTTTTTCCGTTCGTCAACTTTTAAAAAGTAAAACACTGGGGGGTAATAGTCGGAGGCTTTTTTCTATTAAATACGGCAAGAGTAGAAACGAAAAACAACAAAAAAAAAAAACCAATAAAATTCGTCTGTTTTAGTTGAGAGTGGAGAGAATTATTTACGAGATTGTCGTCGTGTCGTCACTTTTAACACAAATTTTTGTCTGAACGGTGGAAATACCTGGGGTGATGTTTGAAATTTTAACGATGCCAAACTAGAGAGAAGAGGGCAAGCAAAATGATGAGGAGCAGCAAGAGAGTATAAAAATGCATCCCACAAAAAGCATAATAGCAAAAAAAAAACAATACAATCTCATCTTTGTAGTTTAATAGTTTTAAAACTAAAATTAGAAACTATTTATAACAACAAAAAAAAAAACATTATTTATCAAACAAAACAATTGCCGACCAATTTATTATTATTATTTATTATCATCATCGCCTACACAATTTTAAACTAACCAACTAATAAATATGATAATTTCAATTGATTGCAAGCCGCCAGTTATTTTTCACATCTATTTTATCTAATTATTAATAATAATAATAATAATAATAATTAATAGAAATGAGATCTTGACCAAAGTTGAGTTGATAAAATTAATCGAAAAAATTGTATAGAAAAAACCGTAATGGAACGTGGCACACATGTGAATATAGAGTGTCCCGATTTTTCTTACAAAAAAAAACAGCAATAATTAGCAGAATTTTGTTAAGCCTCGCCCAAACGCGAGCGGAGGCAAGTTTCAAACGCTATGCCTCCGCATGACACCCACAGATCGTTTTACGTGCGCCCGCCGCTCTACGTCTACCCAATTCTCAATAAAATGTGACAATGTGAAATTTGCGTATTTCTATGTGTATTATCAATTATAAAAAGCTAAATTTTTTTGGAAAAGTAAATGGTGTTCTAGTAATATCTTAGAATGTGCTCTAAGATGCCAAAAACGTTGCAGACCGCTGTATTTGGCGCTGATGGATCCAAGTTTAAGTTTTGCCTGGGCTAGGTACTGAAAGCTTACAATTTTTGTGAATCCATAGGTATACATCCAGATCTTCCTGTTATTCAAGCCCTAAATCATCATTTCAAGTTTTTGATTTTGAACTTCAACCCCCATTTTCTCCCTAAACTTTGAGTATGGTGACGAACCGTAAGCTTTACTCAGAAATGTAGTATGGCTGACTTTTTGGACAAACAAAGTGAGTTTTGACTACAGCCGTTAATGACGCTACACAATAGTTTGGCATTCAAATTTGAAGTGCAATCATCAAATCGTTTACAACTTAACTCTGCAGGCAACTTTAAAATCTTCACTAGTTGTCATCTTTTTGTACAAAACATCAGGTACTCCTTTGGAAGCATCTTTTTTAAACCTACCTCAAATGTAGGTACGCGTTTTTTTACTGCTACGTAAATGGTACTTTTAACTTAAGTGCGAAATAACACTTTAGCAATAATCTATTTTTAAAGAATTATTTACAAAAGAAAAACAAACCAATGGCGCCACAATTTAACAATCAACGCATAAAACTAACACAATTAATTTCGCAGATATGAACGGATGAAGGTCTGTATTATCAACTGTACTTTACTATATGCAGTAAATTATATGTTTATCTGTCCACAATTAAAGTATTTTATATGAATAGTAATAAAAATAAAAAGTTTGCTAAAGCACCAGCGTCATCCTTTCCTTTTGCGTTGCGCTACTACATTTTGCATTTTGTTGGGGAATTCGATGATGTTTTATAGTATTTTTGATGGCCAAATCTGGGTTTTGGGAAGTGGCTTTTCTACAATAAACTATCCTTTTACAAGAGTTCCAATAGATGCATTTTTGGCTTTTATATCAACAATATAGTTGCTAGTTGAGGGTGCAATTTCGTGGTTTCCTTCCATCTGTTGTTTGTCTCATCAATTCGAGACATCCAATATAAAGATCGTCTAGTTAGCCCTCTATTACATAAATCTATACACATATTCTCTATCTTTATCTTTTTGTATACTATACAAATATGGCGGTATACGGAATGGAAAAGCTTCTAAAACAAATATGTACAAAAGTATTAACCATTGCAAAGCCTATTTAGTGATTTCTGTGTTGTGTGTTGTTTACACAATTCGGGTGAAAGACGAACGTAGCATCACAGCACAATATAAAGTAAGATAATGATAGAAATAATATGTAAACGATAAAGATAGAATGTGGTATAGAGTGTGTTAGGGAAAAAATTGTTAAATGAAAAGTTATGTTATTCGCGTGATCGAAACATGAGATCATTGCTTTTTTAATTAAGTAATTGTAAATAAAGATGTCTTTCCGAGAAGGTGATAGATTAGTGTCCTTTCTTTTCTCTACTACTTCACTACTTCAGTATTATTGAAATTTTTTTGTTTTGTTTATTTTTTTGTTTTGTTTTGTCTTTTTCTTTTAAACAATAATATGTGCCACTAAATTTTGGTTTTGGTTTCAGTTGAAAGAGAAAGCGCTTGATTTTCTGGTACGTAAATTTTCAATTATCTTTTATTAATTTGTTGTCCCTCTCCACCACCACCACCACTCTTACCACACCATCACATCCTTCTCACCACCACTGCATTAAAACATTTACGGTTAGACTCGAAAGAAAAAACACACACAAATCAACAACAAAAAAGCCAAAAATCGCTCACTTATTCTTGCTGGTTCTCTTCAAAAAAAAACCCGATCCGCTTTTGTGACTTTTGTTCAAATACCATATTTTCCCCAGTTTCACAACTAAGAGTAATTAATTTCATCTAGACAAGACTTTTACCTTTTATTTACTATAATTTCACCCTCTTCAATCAACCTATTTGATCTCGTTACCTCTCTGTTTGTTGTATTCATTCTGTCTGTGTTACACATGTACCTATATACATACAGCTTTTTTTCAGCCCAATTCTCTTCCCCCTTCAAATTCACTACGTTCGTATTTTCTACCGGAATTTGTCGTCTTATTTCTAAATTTGTGTTCATATGGAAATATATAGAAAGTTTTCCAGTGGTAGGTAGATTTCTGTATTTTGTAATAGATAAGAAGATTAAAATTGTAATTGAATTAGATACCCTGACGGTTTTGTAATGATAATAGTGATATTGAATCGTAAAGCCTTGTATGAACTTGAACGCTACCATTACAGTTGTCGTCCACAATTCGGATGCGCCACTCTAACTCTCTGTATAATTGTTTCATTAGTGTGCGCATCAATGCAACTCATATTAGCAAAACTTAAGCTCGGCTTAAATTTGACAGTTTCATGATTATCAATGTTTATGTACGTGTGTGGTATAAAAATAGGCCAAGGATGGGATAACATTTGTATAGTCAAATTACTATCTGAAGCCAATCAGAGGTGTTAATCTTGATGTAAGTATATGAAGGTTTCACATAACTAAATTCTAATGTTGCCCTTATTTCCTACCCGATAATCCTGCACTATACATTTCTCTATCTAACCTATATATAATGATAGAGATAGATTCAAAGCTTACACTAGATTAACTTGAGAATTTAATTTAATTAAGTCTATCGAACCAGCATTCTATTTTTTTTTCGTTTCGTTTTGTTTTGTTCTCTCAACATTTTTAAAAAGCTTGGTGGTGGTGGTATTAATGAAAAGGAAAGCTGTACACCACAAATTACAAAGCTTAATAATAATCGTTTAGACAGTTATTTGTTTTACAAATTAAATTCTGCGAACCGTGCAATAAGGATCATTAACGTAGACCATAAGATAGGTCAACCTTTAAAAATTTTTTGTATTTGTGTTAGTGTATTATTTACACTAATGTACAGTACATACAAGAAGAAAAATATATACACCTTAGGGGGGAAAATCTTGTTTCTTTAAGGTCCCGACTGTGGCGCCACATTACCACGCCTACCATTCGCACACTTATTCACTCTCACACATCACATCTTCTTATTTATCTTAATTCTATTTGTATTTCTATCTTTATTTAACAATTGATCAAAAATTTCAACTTCTCACTCTTTTATTGTTATTACGATTACTCGTTGTTTTTTTTTTTTTTAACTACAAGTTCTCAACAGCATGTTTCACGTTTAATATCTTTTCGTATAGAATTCATTAATACACTATCATTATAGTCTATCCTTGTTATTTACAATTTAATATGATTATCGGTCTTTATTCAATGTTCTTCAGTTACCACCGTCGTCTCAACCAGGTAGAATTTAATTATAATTTATCTTCATTTTACTGGACCATCTATCTCGTGACTTGGTTACATCGTTTGAAGAGGTAGAAACAGAAAACGAACAAAAAACAGAATGTTTGTTTATGATTTTTTTTTTTTCGTTAGATTAATTCACGTCATTTAGTGATTTAATCATAAAAAAGTTGGCTATACTGTTTAAGAAATGAGGGAGGGGAATTTCTCAATTAACCAACAAAATAAGCAAAGAACATTGTAAATTCTTCAAGATTGATAAAGATAGTTATTACTTGGGTGGCTATCTATCGGCGCGTCTACGTACTAAAAGACAGCAGTTTTACATTAAGCTAAATCGAATATCTTGTCGCTACTGTATATAGATAACATTTTTCCATTTTGTATATATATATAAAGTTGACCAAATCAACTATAATGTTACTTATTTATATATTGGACATTCGAACAAATTATTGAACAACTGGACATTACATTGTTATTTAAATCTTCACCATTTCATCTATCTCTTTTTATCATCTTAATGCTTAAATTGAAGAATCTCTCTTTGTCTTCTATCACTACTACTACTACTACTACTCACTACTTCAGTAGAAATCACCGAATGTGATAGAAGTGAAGTGATAAAATTCTACTTAAGATGTGTTGAAATGTTTGAATAAAGTGCGGCAAGTTTTTTTAAGTGTTCGTGTTTTCATAATAAATAAACAGACACTGTTGTTATGTGTGTGTGTGTGTGGGACAATTAGATTTGTTTGGTTTTGTCCTCTTATTCTTGTTTATAATCCTAGAATCATATATACGACTATCTAAGTGCGTTAATTTTAAATTCATCCATCCTACTTAAGTCACTCTTGAGTTGTTTATTTTGCACTCAGACAGCGATTTCCGCTTTTGTGCTACGTAGACGATTCGCCCATCAAAGTCCCTAGGGATCGTTCACAAAGTCTGCTTTAGAGAAACACATCGTCACAATTTAAGTATAACTCCATTCTAGGCTGCACAAACCTCACACGTCCTCTGGTACTGTTTATCCTTGGTTTTCGTCTTTTTGGCTAGCACTAGTGCTAACTGTGATACAAATCATCGTTAGTAATAATTTGCCCCCAAATGGAGAATCTAGTATAGCGACTAGTACTGTAGTTCTATTCTATTTATGGTATGTCCAAATTTTTCCGGTTTTGGGTCAATCAAGCTGTTACCTCCAACATAGAGACCAATTAATATGCTTTTAAGAGAATTTATTTGATAGTTTTTGTTGGGAAAGAGTCAATTAAATAGCGAGAAAGACTAATTGGAGCAAATTCCATTTGTGGGTGCCTCTTAAAAACACCATCAGTGGGTGATCATCACAAATATTTATATAAAGAAAGACACCAGAAAAAAATTCTTTGGTATTTAATTAAACCGTATCTATATTGTTTGATCACAGTATAAACTTGTATTTCAACATTTTTTCACTATAAAAGTGTTTTAGATAGTTTGAATTTTTTCTATGAATAGTTGGTCTCTTCAATCTGTATACGTAAGACTGGTAGCTCTTTCTATCCCAGTATCATCATTAAGAATACGATTGTTTGTTGTATAGACAGAATAGACAAACAATAGCAGAAGATAAGGCAAGAGTCAAAACCTCTCAAATCTAAATTTTATTATATTATGATGAATTATCGTCGTTTCTCTTGTTGTTGTTGTTTTATAGTTGAAACCCATAGGAAATAGGGCTTTTTATTTCGTTATCTTTACGATTCCGTTGAAATTGACTTTGGGTAGCCGTCGCTGTAATAAAATTTCGAATTCTTCTATCTCGCTCATTTTTATATTCGTTTTTTTTTTTTCGTTGAATGTGTCGATTTTTTATTAACACATTGACCTCTAAAAGAAAAAGACGTCGGCGCCTGATTATCACCACTTCTACCACCACCACCAATGGAAATCTTTATAAATTTCTTCTGTTGATTCTAGCAAATCAAATAAAGCAATCCATCTTGTTCATCTATTGTATGTGTTAGACTTTTAAAAAAGATTGCTCCACAGTAGTTCTACCCATTTAGAAATTCTCATGGTATTCCATACTGATCAAACAACAAAAAATTCTTCATGTTTCAATAGATTAGAGCAAGATAGAATAATGATTAGATAGAGAGATAGAGAATCTTTTTGATTAGGCGGTGTTTTTTTCAATTACGTTTTTGGCTCTTTTTTTCTATACAATAAAAAAAAAAGAATAGAGGATGCCCGATTGTGAATTCAAATGTGAAAATTATGCATCTTTTGTGCCAAATGACTGAACTAAGCGACACGAAGACTTGATAATTATCGGATCAAGTCAATTGATAAAAGGAAACAAATGAATGGAACAAATGATAGTGAAAAGAAGGAAAGATAGAAAGAGAAATTTTGCGTGTTGTTGTTTTTCTCCTTCTCTGGGTATGGATATTTTTTTTTTGCCTTCTACTCTTTGAAATATTTTATAGTCGACAACACCACACGCGGTGTTTTAATATACAACATTATAACATTAAATATAAATAATATTGGCAAGGTGAGATTATAAAAACGGAGATAGTTTAAACATGTTAAAAGGAGATAAGTAGATGACTTGAAAAGTACCGACAACTTGTCGTCCACTTCATTTCATTATTAATTTCAAACATATTTGTTTATCATTTTTACTTTCCTCATTCTAGGTAGAAAACGTTTTATTTCATTCTCATCATCATTATCTTTACTATTATTTAAGCAATTATCACTTTTATTAGTTTATCCTTGCCAACAGAGTCAAGCCTCATCAACTCAGGATTACACAGAATCACTGGATGTACAAAATATTCTCTGTTACTCTCTTGAGCCGATTTTGCATAACGATGCTCTTACTTCTTTGTACCACCATCTCTTTAGTTTTGCGAATTCGACCTCTGAAGACTCTCAGTGGAGTTTTGCGTTTGAGACACCTTCAAATGAAAAGGTGCATACAGAGATATCCTGACCTGGGCAGAGATTGAAGCGTATTTTGCCATTCATAAGGAGAGTAATATTACAACTCCAGATTACGAGCACAGTTCGTCAAAGTTCCTTTCATCTTTTAATCACAATACGTCTATTTGTTGCATATGCATCATCTTATAGGTGTGCAAATGCAAATCCTGATACTGATCTGTCAAAACGATGCAGAGCAATCGTATAACACAACACTGAGCTTTGGATTGCATTCCCGTAGATCGAAGGGTTTGCACTCACGACATAGAAATGTTATTGGAACTGTTGCTGAGTAGCCATTATTGATTCAGTGATAATTCAAATTATTTGGCCCACTAGTCGAAGCAAGAGCGAACCTTCTTTTATCCTCAGCTCTTTGATTCACATGGACTAGCTTAAGATTATTTCATCGTCAATCTGTTGCTCACATTTGATTGTTCTGAGCATGAAACTTACATCGCAGATGTTTGCATCTAACAGTTGATTAATCGACAGTTAACTCTACATGCACAAACAGAAAATTTTAGACATGGCATATTGAGGTACTTAACCAAAACATTGCCGAACTCCCTAAAATCTTACACAATATACAGTTGCTTATTTTAGACTCAAAACAGTACACTAATGATCTTTGCAATTCTTAACGAACAGTTTTACAAATTCTAGCTGCTAAAGCATGCAAAATCCCGATTTTATATTAAAATATTAAAATTAAGTCCTTCTTGTGTGTGTGGTCTTTCTACCAGTTGAAGTGAAGTTTATATGGTCGCACACAGCGCGAGCACCGAAACATTTAAATATATTCCTGATACATGGTACCGATAATCGGTTGTTTGTGTGTGTGTGTGTGCAGCCGCGTCTGTATTTGTTTGTACAAGAATATACCTATATATGTGTGTCGGTCGGTTATATACACTCTTTAAGAGAAAGGATAACCAAACCAATTCTGGGTGCATGTCTTTCTCCTTCCTTAGAGCTAATTATCTCGTCAGGACGGTGAAATACATAAAGAAACAAACAAATAAACAAACAAACAAGAACAAAGATAGATTTAATCGTGGCGATGATAGAGAGGAATTGGAAGACAGTAAGAGTTTTTTTGGGATAAAACTCCATTTTATTTTAAATAGGTTAATGAACTGTAACATGAATATAGGTTAAGATTTTCTAACCTTAAATTGATCTAACGCGAAAAAGCCTTATCTATATTCTGATATTATGATTATTTGGTTTTGTAACGAAAATTTTGGTAAAAGTGTGTTCTATTGTTTAGACACTTGTAATTATAGTTAATTACTGGTTTTGATATAATCGGCTATAAATCAAAACTATACGTTTTGAAATGAAATTGTTTAAAACTGGATTATTGCACATACAGAGAGATCAACTTATAAAATAACATAGAATTGGTGCAAGAGTCATTTTTTGCTAAACAATATAAAGTGCAATTCTAGAATTCGCTTCAATCTTCAAATGTCACTTAATTTGAGAGTCTCATAGTTCTTACCATCATCACTAAAGTGTCAGCTACTATTTGGCAACGTGATTGTAGTCAATCCTTTTGTCGAATTAGACAAAGCTAACTTTATTGATGATGATGATGATGACATTTGGAGATGAAGACGAACATTGAATGTACACTATCGATTAGAAACGTTCTAATTGGCACGATTAACATTAATGATAATGCAATATAAAAGAATGCGATTTGTAAACCATAAATTTATTGCTATATTTGTTGTTTATTTTTTTTTACAGACGATATTGAATTCAATGCACAAGTATCAGCCCAGATTCCATCTAGTTAGGGCGAATGATATATTAAAATTACCATATTCAACATTTCGGACGTATGTATTTAAAGAAACTGAATTTATTGCGGTCACGGCCTACCAGAACGAAAAGGTAAGTGTTTTAATTAACAATGACTCAAATGTGCCACCAATGCAATTCATGAGAGTATCATCATCACTAAAGGTCATCTTGACTCGGTGGCACTTAAGCTCAGCTTAAAAACCTTTCGCTGCTCTATAAAGTCAGACTTTACGTTTCAAAAATGGATGAGCGAGATGTCTTTAGAGATGAAAACTAGCTCTTGATTATATTGTTTGATTTATATCTGATCCTCAAATTATGCTGCTATTTAATGAATAGTTGAGCATTGAACAGATCATTTTTCATATTTGATATCTTAATACAATTATAAACTAGTTATTTAGATCAAGTTTGATTGATTTAATATGGATTTAATAATTGATCAATAATTATTATTAGATACATTTCAAATTGTTTTAAGATTAATAATTGTTATTGATTTTGTAAATACGGCTAAAACGTGCCTTTTTTTGTTTAGATTTTTATCTTTCATCAATTTTTGATTCTTATCTTTAATAATAATTGAAGGTATCTTCAATACTTGAATTTAATTGAAAGATTCAAGGTAAATCTTGATAGGAATTTGCTTATACGCAAAAATTTGTAGCAATTTTCATACCGATTCGTATCAAACATTTGTATTATTCAATGATCATAAGTAAAATGTTTTAGAAGCACTACAACAGTACACTTAAGCAAAGACACTTTTTTACGGTCTTGCGGCTATATGACTTAGCACTAGGGGGTTAAGAAATTTCCCCATATTTTCCATCTAAAATTGATCACTCCTCTTTTTAGTGGAGTACTTTCCATCAATTTTCAGTATTTGCTTTTTTCAAACAGTTTTATTGAAGACGCTCTACGATTGCTATACAAAGCCCCAATCGCAATTTTCTTTTCTTCATTGTTCTTCTTATTATTCGATAATCAAATTAAGATATTTGCCCTTCTAGCAAGATTACGTTAGCGTGTTGCGTGTAAAATGCGCTAAATATACGTGAATTTGGAATGTAAGCTTAAATCTTTCGTTTGTACGTCAACATGTAACACACGTGAAACAAAACAAATATCATAAATTTCATTTCTATAACAATAATTAAAGCCGACTAATTATTAAAAAAAAGAAAAAGAAAAAATAACTAAATTTGACATTAATTTATTCTAAAAATTCGAAACTAATTGGTTAATTATGGATTTTTTACGATTCAAGTATTTCCCAAGAGATGAATAAGTGTTGTTTCACACGATCCAAACAGTAGATCACTGACGTTTTCCAATATAAAAGATGAGCAATAAGTGTTTCAAGGAAAAATGCATGTGAAACTAATCTAATATACGAGTTGAATAAATTTATTAAAAGACCATAAATGTTAACTGTTAATGTGGTTTTTTTGTTTTTTTGTTTTCATCTTCTTCTATTTACAAATTTCCACATAATTTTCTGTCGACGACGGAAGGTTGGAAAATCACCATAGATAAGATCAGAAAAACAACTATAACTTGGCTCATAATTTATTTTTAAATAGAAATTTATTTGGTGAGAGATGTAAAAAGACTTTTCGAAAATATGTCGCAACCGCATAACATAAACAGCATTTTTATAAAACAAACATAAAGCGCCACTATACTATACACGCATTCCCTCTATCTTGTTCCATTCGTATTTAATTGTTCTTAGAATCAAACTACTACTACTAGTCGACCGGATTTTATCAACAAATAAAAGCCGCCTCTTCTGTCTTATTTCTACTTGTTTTGTTTTTTACGGGTTTCTCATCATTAAAGCATAGCCGCAAATTATAATTATCGGAGCGCAATGATATGAGCGATCCTTACAGTAAACCAAAATGGCATGAAATGATGGAATAGCGTAGGATGCGAGCACTAGCGTCGCGCAACAACATTTCACTCCTAAGAGGGTAGTGTGGTTACGATTTTTGGGCAAGACACGAAATAACCTTATCTAAATCGATAAGAAAATTCCTTAAATGTTTGGCTATCATTTCCTTTATGAAATTCTTCACGTGAGGTCTATTTATGTAAAATAGAGCTAATGATCGGCTACCTTTTGCATCGATAATTATTTTATCGACTTAATTAGATGTTTTACGATTAAAATTTTATGGGTTTTGAATATAAATTTGTATTTTAAAATAAATTTTATGTTATTTCTATACAACGGACAAAAAAATTTATTTTTTAAATTACAGATAACCCAACTGAAAATCGATAATAATCCATTCGCTAAAGGTTTCCGTGATACAGGAGCTGGTAAACGTGAAAAAAAGTAAGTATTTATTCTAATTTCTTTAGATTTTTGCATAATCAAATACGAGGGTTGATGCTTACACACATTGTCACCCTGAAAATTAAAGAGTCCGCAAAAATAATGACACTACTTGGGGGCTAACATTATTTTCACACACACACACACACACACACACACACACACACATAGAAATAGACAGACACGAACGCATGTATATAAAATAGCTTTTAACACATTCGTATACTATCAAATTATGGTTGGCATTTATTTTAAGGTCAAAGCTTAAAAGGGTGGTTTTACAGAATCAAACGGGCGGGTGAAACATTTCCAACATTTGCATTTACAGTAAGTGATATGCATAATATTAAAGTTGACGTGGGGTTGTGCAGCAGACGGTCGTGATGATGTTGCAAAAAGAGATAAATTGGCTTCAAACGACCAGGATTCATTACACTACCACACTACAACTATACGATAATTTTATTCTGAATTTATTCGAATTTTTGTGAAAAATTCGTGAAATTTAGTTCAATTTTTTGGTGTGTTATATTGATTGTAGTTGATAGTGTAGTAGAGGGAATTGATAACAAAGTAGGGTGCAAACATTTAGGGCCGGATAAAAGGGCATACATATGTGTGGCTGAGTTATAAGCGAACTTAATTGACCCACCGCTAAGATAATTATAGTAACCTTTATCAAGGGTATTTTCACTTATCCTTCCTCCCTGTGTGATTCATTAAATTTCCTATTATTATCATCATCTTCCGTTCTTGCCTTAAACTTGTTCTATATTAATGTAAATCAAATGGACAATGTCGCTTCTAACACTCTTTATTTGCTTTTGTCTCTAGCAGGAAAAGTGAATTAATATCTAAATAAAAGGGATTTTTAATATTGTTGTTACAGGCAAGCGATGCTAGCACAACGGCATGGTGATGATAAAACATCCCATCCATTACCTGCCCGAATGTCAGCTGATAGCAGTACAATATCGAAAACGGATGATTCAGAATTGGATGTTGTTGGTACAGCGGATAGTCCACGACCATCTCTACATCCATCAACACCAATAGCTGCCAACTTGCACCATTCTGGTAAATAGTTTGAATTTCTACATATTGATCGAATTCGATTTGATAAATTTTTTTTGTAAATTTTCCAAAATAGGAATTGAAGAGGAATCGTTACGTCGCCGTCTCCATGACGATTCCGGTTCAGAATCAAGTTGTTCAGAATCACCAGGTAGTACAGCATTCCGACCACGACCAACATCACCAAAAGATACACCAGCTACATCATCAATACCAACAAGTGGTGCTGGCCCATCAAATCCATCTGGTGAATATCCATCACCGAATATCTCTGTTGGTCCACCAATACATCCACCACCACATTTACTACCATATTTATATCCACCTGGTTTATATCCAGGTGCTGGTGGTGCACCACATTTTGCACCACCATTAAGTTTATTTGGTGCAGCACATTCACCTAGTATGAATCCAAGTTTATTATTTAATGCTCAATTAGCATTAGCTGCTCAACATCCAGCATTATTTTCACATTATCAAAATTTAGCACATCCAAACCCGCATCATTTATCACCAACATCACCGTTACATAATCATTTGAAAGGTGGCCATCGATTTACACCGTATACGTTACCAAATTCGAATAATAATAATAGTGGTGGTGGTGGTGGTGTTGGTACATCACCACTAGGTAGTGCATTTGAAACAGTCACACCTAGTTCACATACGAGAAGTTTGAGTAATTCACCATCGGCTACTGGCGGCGGTGGTGGTGGTGGTGGTGGTAGTAATGGTAAAATTCGTAGTGGTTCACAATCACCACCACCACCACCACCACCACGATCAACATTACAACGTAATAATGTATCACCAAAACCGGAAACGGCCGCCACATCACCAAATGATTTAAAAAGTATCGAAAAAATGGTGAATGGTTTGGATGTTAAACAAAATGAAGATATTGATAACAAATAGTGAATCCTGTTTTATTTAAATTAAATTTGAATTAAATTCAACAAAATAAAAAAAATACAAGACTTTATAATTTAATTTTTATTTAATTAATTACGGGCTGTTCTTGCAATAAACGCTAATTTTTTTGTTGTTGTTATTTAAAGTGCTTTTATTTAAACAATAATAATAATAATAATAACAAGAAAAACTCATTAAAAATCTCCAGATTTTAATTAAAGAATTGCGCTAATAGTACAAAACGAACAAACACAAGTGAATTGAATTTTAGATAACACAAAAAAAAAATTGTAATAATTACAAAATAATCTTGGGTGCTCGCCAGAATATTCAAAAAAAAAAAAAAGAATTGGCGCAAACTTTCATCCTTACCCTACTCCCCCCACCTAAATGGAGTAGGGATAATGCTCTGACTCATTTTGCAACTACCTATAAATGGAGAATTTAATGTTCCTTTGAAACGATTTTAAATTTAATTATTCTTCTATGTACATATATCTCTATCTCTATCTTTATCGTGGTCTTTTTACATTTGTAAATAATTTTGTTTACCCGATTTTTTGTTTTTAAAGAAAAAGAAAAATAGTGTGTTGATTTTGGAAAATTGTAAAATCTGTAAAAATCTTATGATTGTATAGTAGAACTTTATCACAAAAAAAAAACAAAAAATAAAAGGAATCTGTATTGTTTTCTTTTTATTTATATATAAAAGTATTATATAAAATATTATATAAAAATATATAAATAAACGTTTATTTCTACCAAAGCTTTGATGCTGGATGGGAAACGTTTCAGCAATAAAAATCACAATTGTTCCCCTTTTGCGTAAAGATTACAAAAAATGGTCGAATAGAGGGTTGTATTTAGAAAGACACAAACAACTGCAACAACACCACTAACGGTAGTCATAGTAACGGTGTGACAAAACGTTGCCACAGTTGTTTGCGTCTATTCTAACTAGAACACGTACGTTCGAATTCCGGATTTCCTTTTCTTCTTTCATTTTCAATTTTTTTTATTTATTGCAAAATGTATATTATTATAAATATTATAAATAAATGGTTATAAATATAATTTTTTTTTTATTTTATTTGATTCTGTTTCACATTATATCAAACAAGTGGAAAATAAAAAAAACGAACTAGTAGATGATGTGAGAAAGATTGTCTTGTTGTGTATAATTGTGGCATAAAAACAAATTTAATTAACAAAAAAAACAAACAAAAACAAACAGATAATTAAAGCAAAACTTCATACATTTCGGTGTGTTTTATTTCATATTTTTGTTGTTTTTCTGTTTATATTTTAATCACCTACCTATCTACCAAAAGAAATTCAATTGGATTGAAATCGGTTTGGTGTAAATGCAATTACCGTTTCATCACCTGGATTTTATTTGTCGGTAGAATTGTGTGTGAGACGATGAAAAATTTCAAGAATGTCGTTGATAATATTGGACGTACATCTGTCTTTGTTCTTGGCTTTATCATCATCATTATCATCATCATCAACAGCATCACTAGGTATAGAGTGAAGAAATGGAAAAGAATTACCTACTCAACTAATTAGGTAAGGAAGCAATAATAAATACGATCAATCGATTAATTTTCGTTATAACATTTTATTTTCCAAAGAATTATACATTAATTGTGTGTTGTATTATTTGGACAATGTTTCTTTGATGTGGTACCGACTACTGTTAATACTTGAAACAGACAAAACCAAAGATGGTTTGGTAGTAGTAGATGTTTGTTTTTGGGGGAAATACTTCACTTTAAAAAAAATGTTTATTTTAGACGAGTAGAAGTTTAATAACAAAACAAACAATCAAATTTTGCATTATTTGATTAACAATTAACTATATTGTTATGGATAATTACGCGAAATTCGGTAAATAGATGGCGTTCGAGTCACACTAAAGAAATTGGCGCTAATTTCAAAATTTCAACTAAATCAATTACGTGATTAATAGATAAATCTAAGTCTCACAGTTTATGTGATTAGATAATGTTCGTTGTATTCTATATATGTATAAAGTATATATGTTTTTATTGTCTATATATGTATTTATTTGTTTCGATGTTGTTGTATTATATGGATACGATCAAGGAAGGTTGAAGCTGTTAGAAACCATTCAATTCAATAATAAATCTTTACAAACAATGCAAGGACAACATATTCAATTCTTTGGATGGCAAAATATCTAATCGTTCAATAAATTGACTAATAAATTATTATTTTCTTCACCTAGTTGTTATCGGTTAAGTTATATTGTTAATAGTCTTAATATACCATCTGTCCTGTAAGTATAAAGGAATTATAATAAAGAAACAGTAGATGTATACTTAAAATTTGACGGATAAGCAGTGGCGGAACATCAAAACTCATGATTGCGTAAGGTCATTGAGTTCTATATGCACATGCGCACGAAGGCAAACAGTTTCTGCGCTACTTGTTTTTAGTCGTCGGAGCACGAAAATTAATTTAAAAGTCATGTGAGCAGTTGAGCTTTCCGCCAAAAAACACAATTTCTGTGGCATTTGCGTTAGGGACTTATCCAATACTACACCACTGAATAAATTCAAATTTAATCTGTCTTGACTCTTTTAGTGCAACCGGATGTAAATAACACCCCTTCAACATAACTGTTGTTAATTAAATATTGATTTTGATGGAATTAAATGGACAAATAGTGAGAGAAACTAAAAAAAAAAAACGATTGTCTATGATTGTCCAGTTTGAAACTTTCTTATAAGGACTTGTCTATTTGTTGAATCACAGTTCACTTAACTAGAATGTTAGTTGAAATGCGGGCTTTTAAAAATGAAGCTTTCTATGAGGGTTGGACACTTTTTTTTCTTATTTTATATTTGATTTAATTCAATTGTTTAACGTTGTCATTCAATAATTAAATCTTGCAAATATAATGAGTATACTCGTCTAGCGTCTATGCGTTTGACGCAATAGGGTTAAGTCCGCTCCTTATTTATGAACGATTATACAGTTAATTTATAACGAATTGGACCTAACCCATAATATTATAAAGAGCCATCTGGAGTGCCTTTTTTCCCCATACAAAATACAAATATAAGTAGACACAGAGAAAGAGAGAGAGAGAGAGAGAGAGAGAGAGACACAAATTACATAAAATAGTGACAGCGTGATTGTATTCTAATAGGACCAAACGAGCCGTAACATAACGAATTAGTTCCGTTGATTCTGTTGTCTTTTATATTTCAACTTGGCTATAGATCGATGACATGACCTTTCACCATTTTCCAGACATAAGTCCGTTGAAATAATTCGATATAAAAAGAAAAATTAAATAAAATAGGAAAGAAAATTATTTCCCATAAGTTACCAAATCTTTGAAATCTTCATAAACACGATCAGTATACCACCAAAAGAAACAAGAACACGTAAACTTTGTCAGCTAACAAGATAAACTTGCCCCTTTTCTACTGTTTTATTAAAATAATAATAATAACAGTTGTTACTGTTGTTGGGTTAAAGTGGAGGAGTTAATGGTTGAAGAGATTATATCGCAGGTGGCGACATTGACGCCTTTAGACAGAATTTCTGGAATTTCAGTCTAACGGCACGAGACGTAGATAAATAATTCTCTACATTGTGTTTTTATTTTTTTTTGTTTAAAGCCAACAAAACTGGTGGTATAAAAATCCGGTATATAGAGCGTATACCGTTTATAACGAAGTCGTTATAGTACAGCAAATTTGGCTTGACTCAGGACTGATTGACTAATACTTTAGGTTTGTGACGCCAGTGGTCATTCGTAAAGGCGATGGTGTAGTTGATATTGATTTTGAATTTAGCGCCTTAGAATAGATTGCCGTATAGAGGGCGCTGATAGTGCAATAGCCAGTAACGTCATTTACTGCATAATGGATCGCCAAAAGATCAAGCAGTCTTATACAGAGCGAACCGGGTTGACAATCCTGGGGCTAGACCAACTCAACATTATAAGCGAACAGAACAGTGGAATAAAGACTTTAAGTCAACTATGGTGCACAAAAAAGTTGCAAAATTTAAATTTTGCTCGCTATAACCGGTTTTTTGTGTTTTTGAGCCACTATGGACCACTTCTTGGATAATTGTAATAATAAACGTTGTTTTTTTTTTGTTATTGTAATAGTTGCTTATATTTTAAAAGAAAGGTATAAAGAGAGTTTGACGAGAGAAGATACACACAACCGACATTGAAATGTGGTTTTGTGAACTGAAATACCAACGCTTCAAGAATCAAAGAATCCAGTTACTCATGATCATGATAGACAGTTGATGAACGTTCAGACATCTGACGATCGCTTGACAATTGCCATATTTCTTCACCTTCTTCCTCTCAATTCAATTACCTATCAATGTCTACCCATTGTTGAACCATTTTCATCGTTTTTTAGAGGTTCAAAAATTTTCCTCCCACCCTCATTTAAGCGCAGCTTAAGTTTTGCTAATGAAATAAACTAAAAACGTATAAAACAACAACAAATAGAACAGGTTCATCATTAAGGCTACTTATTGATGAAATAATAGCACTTAAACTAGAATATCTTGAAAACTAAAGACTGGTTATTTGTAGATGTGTTTGTGCGTGTTTGTGAAAGAGAGATAAATGAAGGTACTTGGTGGAGATATCTTGTTCGGTTGGGTGGTCGTTTAAACTAAAACCGACTACTATATTGCGCTACTACTAACACGATTCAATTTTACCCAAAAATTATTGTCATTTAGCTTTCTATAATCAATTCTAAGATTGTGTTCAACAAGAAATGACCGAAAACTCTCCATTTATTTATTGTTTTAATTGAATGAATTCTTCGTATAGTTTTGACACAGATCCGTTGTATTTTTATTAGTTTCCTTATTATCGTTTCATCCAATTAGTTTTATAGGAAATATGCGACATTCCTGTCAAACATCTTGGCTCGTTATAATTTTACATGAGATATCCAATTCGTAAATAATAAGATGAAATTGTTGGGTGAAGCAGTACAGAGACGGATTGAAGAAAGATTTATGCGTTTTGTTTTCTCTAGATTGCTCTGCACATAACTCTTGGTACTAGCCTTAGCACCTATGGTGGCAATTTTCTTAGTTCTTTTCTGTAAAGACACCTATTTCATACTCTAGAATTGTGTGTACACTCAAACCTTTAGCCAGCTAATTTGCAAATTGTGGAAACGACTAGGTGGAGGCCTGGAACTAGGCCAACGTTAAGCGTAGGGTTAGCCTTACATACCTCCACACAAAACGCTACAGCAAAAGCTTGTGTCTTAAGTCTATAGTGGTGATAATATCGCAAACGAAGATCCAGATTGAGACAAAATTCTACGAAGAATACCACCGAACATTACTGAAGAGTTTTCTATCAACAAACTTTACTCTAAACCCATTGTAGGTATTCAGAGTTGGATTGAAATATATTCTGAGTCGTGAACAAGAAAGTTTCAGATGCTCCTTGTGGAACATCTATTGTTTTGATTCGGTTCAAACTTTTGGCACCTCTTGGATTTACTCTCTGCTTATCTATAAAAATGAAGATGCGTTCCAAAAACGATCTTTTTGCAGTCGTATCTTGTTCTTTGTTAACGAGGGGCTGAAACAAAATCATTTCTAACTCAACTGGATCTCTTTTGGCGAACCTCTTGGTTAACAAAATAAACCAAACTTAACCAAACCTAACTTTATTAACAAACAATTACTTTTCTGTAAGTAGCTGGATTCAAGTGTTACCAAAAATTGTCCAAAAACATTTTTTGCATACTCCTCGAATTGATTTCTAGTGATTGTCTTGAAGTCAAGCTAACTAAATCGGAGTAGACGAAGTATAAAGTTGGATGACACAAAAGGGCACTCATTTTTTTGTTTTTTTTTTGTGTTGTTTAGTTCAAACTGCTGAACATCTGGATGGCTTTGATTTATTATCTACCAGGTCACTTGATACACTTGTTTCTACAAATCGTAACATTTACAACGAAAATTGATAACAATTAAGAGAAAAAAAACGATGATGATAATAAACAAACAGACAAGAAAGAGAATTTAGAACAGATTTGTCATACATGATACATACATAAGATAAACATTTGACATGTTCGTTTAAATTTATTATAAAGATATCGAAAATTTTCTTGTTAAAACTATATACTGATAAAAATGCCCTTTTGTCTTGATGATTCCCTAACTATAACCCCAAATCTCATAATCATCCCTTTTATTTATTTTTATTAGTATTTCGATAGAGAAAAATCTGGTCCCCTTCAATATTGATAAGAAACCATGACAATTTATATTTTTGTTGGGTGGAAATCTAGGAACTACGACAATTATAAAACAAAACCACATATCATTTGATTGATATCAGATATCACTGTAAAATCCCTAGTTTTAGTACAAACAACCCCACTAGGATTTCTTCTACCCTTCTAAAGATAATCTCTTGGATTTAGTTAAATAACAATTTGTCTGTTGGGGATAATCAATCAAATTCGTTTCCAGAAATAATACGATTTTTTCCTCTATTTTCGTATAGTTCACTACCATTTTTTTTTTGGGGACTTAAAATGTCTTTGACAATCATGATCGATTAGTGGTCACGAGTGGTGTGAGGATAATTTGGCGACAGGTACCTACCATAGGTTCCTTTGCTTTAAATTTTTTGTTGTTGTTGATAATAAGATGATTGATAAGGATGACTAATGTAGAAAAGTCTAAAATAACCAGCGATTTCAATCTGTTTATAGAAGCAATTGATTAACTCTCTGTGTTGTTTTAATGATTATTAATAAATGTAGGTTTTGTAAATGTATACATGTGCAGGTGTAAGGTAGTAGCCTTCAGGGGCCCATCCCCTCTTTCTCGTATTCTTATAGTCTTCTTCTTCTTCTTCTTCGTCTTCTGAATAAGCAACCGTATAGAGTGTGTTGTTTATGTGACAGAAGGTCTTTGTGCGGCCGCCTGGCAATGTACGACTTTCAGGTGCCATATAGCAATCAAAAGAGGCCAACTGTACACAAATACCATTCACAATTTCCACACACACAAATATATACTCATGTAGTACACATATTACCTATAAATCATAATCAAAATAAACATCATTTGCAGAGCTATAATTGGTGTCAAACTTGTGTTACCAATAATATTTCTCTTTTTGTTTCCTCTACTCTTATTTCGTTCGATTTGTGCTAAAACAATACCCAATCGTATGGTATTTTTTTTTTTTTGTCCAACTGTCAATCGATCGGTAGAAAACAATTGAAGATCGATCTGGACGTGCGAAAATAACTAACCAACTTTACACGTCTGGTGTTGGAACGATAATTCGTCTCCCCTTTTGCCGTCAGAATAATTGTATGTCAGTGACTGGATGAGACTTTCGTTTTGGTTGCAAAAGTTCATTACTATTTTCTTAAGCTTTGTACAGACTGGAATACGTACGAGTTTGTATGCGCTGAGAGGGGTGCGCGTGAGTGGATTTTCATTCGTTAAGGCGGCAAGATAGAAATTTCAACACAACTTTCCTTATCTAAATGGTGATTAGTGGTTGTTTGTGTTTAGAAAATATTGTCAAGATTGTCGGAACGTTTATATACGGTAAATTGTGGCAAAACGTGCCTGCAAGGTGCAATTTTATAACATTCACTTTGAATAGATAGTTTACATACAATTTTTTCTGATCTCGTTCGTATAAACAGGATTGCAATTAGATCTACCTACCTCTTAAAAGGTAAAAAAGATATGGAGGTGTGATAAGAAGATATTTACATTATGGAAATTATGGTATTTTCCATATGTTAACACATTCATCTTGTTACCTATAAAGATTAATATCAGTGAAATGTGTACTGGTAACGTTTTCCTGACATCATAACGAAATTTATGTAATAGAAAATTGCCCAAAAATCAAAATTAATTACTTGAATCGACTTCGAATCGAATGATGATGATGATTTAAAATGCAAAAAAATAGAAATAAAATTATTCGCGAAATGACGTGAAACTGGTAGTCATTGGAAAGGTGTGAGATTTTTAACAGCTCAGGTGTGGACATGTACGACTCGTTTATTAAAGCAATGCCGCTTTCGTTTATTTGCCGCCAAACTGCCACCAAAAACGAACTATAAAAGAGGACAAACCGCCACACAACAATTTTAACACAAATCTTTGTAAAACCGGCTCGCTCTTTTCTTTAAAACGTGTGAGAAAAACATTAACGAATTCCTTCAATGTTGTATATGTATTCGTAGACGATGTTGAATATAAAAATCCAAAATCGTCTCTTGGTGATACCTACAGAAAGAAGATTAATTTAGACGAAATTTCTGTTATCTAAAATGTAATTTTTCTTTCTTTTAGAAGAAAGGTATGAAGAAGCGTAAGTTGGTAGCTTTATCATCTCATTCTATATTACTAACACGAAAGTAATAGTTGAAATGTCTTATCTTGTAATCTTCTACACCTTCACTATTACAACTATGACTGTCTTTTATCTTTAGCTAAGCATCACAGACACATCTGGAAATAAATTAAAACAAAATACAAACAATAAAATGAACAATAAGAGAGATAGAGAGATGGACAAAAGTGACAGCATCAAATAAAATCTAACACTTTCTCATATATCATGATTTAATTTGATCTTGTTAGAAGAAACAACAACAACAACAACAACAATAAAACAAGAAGAAACAATAAAAGAAAACCTACACGTAACAATTATCAAGATGAAATAAATCTCAAAATATTCCATGATGTTATTACTATAACTGTGTATATAACAATCATCCGTATTTGCAAATTGTAGAAAGAATTAAGTGGGCACCTGCAACTGAGGCAACGCCGACCGATACAGTATTGCAAATTGAAATCTACAGTGTTGGTTTTTCAAATGTGAACACTGGAAGAAATACCGATAATGTAGATAAATTTGCCCCACAGATTTGTTCCACTATGATCACGACAAAGATGAAGAGGAGTTGATGTTTAGAGAAAACTCTACTTAGACATCCAAGCACTTTTTTTAAATTTATCTCATTCTACCTTATGTGAAAGCCCTAAGAGTAGATGATGCTGATCTTTCCAATGTTCTCATTTGAAAAACTAGACTCTCCTCTATACATCTTATTTTACCCGAAACATACCCCACGTCATGAGTAAGGAGGTTTCAAGTGCGTTTTGGCAGAATTCTGTTGTTCTGATGTGAATTGTAGCAATAATTAGAGTGGAAACGAAGAACTACTAGCAAAATTTCTTGCTCTTGTTTTTGAACTTTTGTCGCCCTTTGTGAAGAATTGGGCTTTGAAGACCGCTCGTTTAGCCCTTTAGCTCCTATGTGGACAAGAGACAAGACCGAATTGTCTGTAAGGAACGTTTCAGCATTTACCCAAAATGGTCCGGGTTACAACTAGATTACTCTCAAACAACTAGAGAAACTATAGAAGCATTTAGATGGACATCTACAACTGGGGCAACGTTCTTCCACCATCATGTGTAAGATCCGAATTGAGGTAGCGTTTTGTTCAGAATACTACCGAACATTACTGGATAGTTTTCCATCAACAAATTTGCCTTTAAATCCCATATTTTAGCCAAAATTCATTATAAGGGTGTTTGTAAACTATCTAAAACCTTTCCAGAAACCTTCTGCTATAATATTTTAGGAAATTGTAATGTGTTCTATAACAATATCAATCCTCTACTCGTTGTTATTAGAGTTACTTTATTGGTCAATTTCCATATATGTAAATGTTGTAAAAGGGAAATCTTACTTATAGGTCCGATTTTACCTTTTAGCTGCCCTTCCGACCCTTCCTATAACCCCCGAAACACAAAAGATTTCTATTGCTATTTGACTTTAACCAAAACGCAAGATTGAAACAAAACAATCAAATAGAAGGAGAGAGACAAAGTAAGAGAAAGGAACATGAATGTTACTGGCAAGTGACCAACGTCCAAATACTGTAATTCCTTCCAACATGATAGATATTAGGGACAATCACAATCGTCCATATCAAATCATATATATAACCCTCATACTATATATTGAATTAAAATCTAGTATAATATACGATTTTATATTATTTGTTATATATAGTTGACGATTTCTATTGGACAATTGGAAAACGGACAGCCTATTAGCTAGATGGACCGTTAACTTGTACGAATTGCAGAATTTCCAAACAGCAAATTGAATTTTCACTAGAATGGTTTTCATTTCTACGTTGTGTTTCTTCTTTATTCAAAATTTTCGTTCATAGAATTAACAAAACAAAAAAAAAGAGAGGGAACAAAAAAACAATTGTTATTTATTGTTCAAATCAAGCTAACGAAGCGTAAAGTACGGTTCACACCTGTCACCCGATCAACTATACCTACATATATTCATATGGTAAACGGCCACAATTATCGATAATAAACAACAATATTCTAATAGCTATTTCCGGTTCCGTCGTTTATTTCGACCAGCCTACTATAGTTTTAATGTGAAATTATTGGAATTGTGGTAGAGGGCGTTATTGATAGTGGCGGTAAGTTCAAAGATGACATGATTAAACATCAAACATGTTCATATATATTCATGTTGGTATTGTAATTACCATAATGGAGTGGTAATAGTTGGCCGTCAATACTAATAAAAAGCCTTTTATTCGTAGTAGATAGAGCGAGAAATGTATCATGGATAGTTTTACACCGGTTTTTGTATTATCTACAAACAAGTTGGTGTAATTTTAAAATTTTTGTTTAACAATAAATAGACAGTTTTAGTTTTTGCTTTTTTTATAATAAAATAACAAAAGCAATGTAGTAAAAGTCATCTGTTCTTTTGCATTCTAACACTTTAAAACAGTTGACAGATGGAGTTTTAAGGAGGACAATAGTGTTGATGTTGTTGTAGTAGTGCATATACACACCCACAAAACTCAACGAACCTGGAAATGTCTCCCCTTTTTTTCGGGTTTTGTGTGTGTGTGTGTCGTTTTGTCACAACTATAATTCACAACCTTCTTACTCTATCTTTGTCTATTATTATTATTTATAATATCAAGTAATAGATTGTAGTAAATAAATTACAAAGTTGTAGCATATTTTATGATTATCACCCCAATAAGCGCACATACATATAAAACCACAATTTATTCTCTGTTGTTGCTTAGAAGACGAAACGAATTTCGACACACACACACACACTAAAAAGGGGTTGATTCAATTGACAAATCTCCCGCAGGCAAACTATACACTAAATACAACCTCCCCTTGCAATATTTAGACATAGTGGAATATTATAAAGAATTTTAAAAGACAAAGTTAAATGGTGTGCGCAATCTATTCGGACACATTCTGGTCCATTTGAATTTCACAAGTGATTCAACCAAATAGGTCAACAAATCGATTATAACGGGGGGGTTGATCGAAATTGTTGTTTCACCTGTATTATAATAATATTTTTAGCGGCATAACATCAAAACGATTCAACTTTAGTAGTAGGATTTTAATACAAATGGCAATTAGTCTTGTTTGATTTGTCGATAAATTCCTAACTTGTTTCATTTGAATAAATAACAAGTCGTTAGTTTCGTTCCTATTTTGGGTCATCTATAAGTTTTAGAAAACCAGATTTGATTTTAAATATGATCGCGTTATCAAAAACAATAACTTTTATGGTAGGTATGTTGTGTATTAATAGATATTTTCTATTGAAAACATCGTATAAAGAAAGATAAATGATATTGTTAACATGAGATAGAGACAATATGAATTGATAATATTCAAAGAAATAAACAGCACGACAGGTAGGTATAATACCATTTTCTGACTTAATAAGAAATTGAACCTGTTCTGATTTATACAGGTTGTCTCCACATATGGCAAAAACTATGCTGTCTTATTATTTATAGTGGATGATTAAGATTATCGTATCAGTCAACTATGTTACAATAGCATAGCTTTGATAGGTAACGCTTATTTTTGATTAGAAGAGTAGCAACAGTGCCAATGTTTATTCTCTTTGTTCGCCTTAAAGTGAGCCTCATCCATTAGAAAGACCACATTAAAAACTTGGAAGATGTAAGTCGTTGATCAACTGTGACAGACTTGTGCCAAATCCAGAAAGTACCAACTGTATTTCTTGGACTTCGATACATCATGCAAAAAAACAGCAATAAATCTGTTGGCCTTCATGGTGAAGCAAACGAAAACGTATCAAAATTAGAAAGTTAGAAGATTTGCAAGTTTTTGATCATCTATGCAAAATCCAGGTGTCAGTTTCATTCTTGCACTGTAAAACATCACTGCAACAAATCTTTTGGGCGTTAACCATGAAAACAGCAAGAAAACAAAAACGTACCAATATAGAACGCTTAGAAGACTTTTGCAAGTTTCTAATTAGTTGTGCAAAATCCTGGATTTGCAAGTTTTTGATTAGATATGCAAAATAAAGAAAGTATCAACTTCATTCTTGTAAAAGAGTTCAACAAATCTTTTGGGCGTTAATGATAAAAGGAGCAAACAAACAAAAACGTATCAAAATTAGAAACTTGGAAGACTTTTGCAAGTTTTTAATCAGCTGTGCAAAATCCAAAAAGTGCCAACTTCATTCTTGCACTAAAAAACATCACTGCAACAAATCTTTTGGGCGTTAAGCATAAAAAGAGCAAGCAAACAAAAACGTAACAAAATATTAAGAAGCTTGAAGACTTTTGCTAGTTTCTACTCAGTTGTGCAAGATCCAGGATTTGCAAGCTTTTGATCAAATATGCAAAATCAAGAAAGTACCAACTGTATTCTTGCAAAAGACTTCAACAAATCTTTTGGTTGTTAATGATAAAAGGAGCAAGCAAACGAAAACGTATAAAAATTAGAAACTTGGAATACTTTTGCAAGTTTCTAATCAGTTGTGCAAAATCCAAAAAGTGTCAACTTCATTCTTGCACTTCAAAACATCACTGCAACAAATCTTTCGGGCGTTAACCATCAAAAGAGCAAGCAAACAAAAACGTAACAAAATAAGAAGCTTGGAAGACTTTTGCTAGTTTCTACTCAGTTGTGCAAGATCCAGGATTTGCAAGTTTTTGATCAAATATGCAAAATCAAGAAAGTACCAACATCACTGCAACAAATCTTTCGGGCGTTAACCATGAAAAGCGCAAGCAAACAAAAACGTATCAACATAGAAAGCTTTGAAGACTTTTGCAAGTTTCTAATCAGTTGTGCACAATCCAGGATTTGCAAAACTTTTGGGCGTTAATGATGAAAGGAGCAAGTAAACAAAAACGTATCAAAATTTAAAAGTAAAGATGAAAGATCGAGATTGGACAAAGTTCCACACAAGACACCAAGTGTTCGGAAAGTGTAGCAGATTAAGACTTCTGCAGTTTTTTGTTTCTGTTTTTGCACCAAAATCTTACATCCTCACCTAGAAATATGCAAGGAAATATGAAGAATTACAGCCGAAAGTATTGTGTTATTGGTTGCCAACCCTTCATTCATAAGACATCCGATATATTTAATAGAAATCCGTCTCTATAATGGAATGTCATCCCTAGCCATATCATGCAATATCTGTATTAATGAATATTTTGTTCTATATTCGTTCCAACAAATAATAATCAGAATTGTCAGTATCATAAATAGAATAGTTGACAATCACTCTAAAAACCTATAAAATAAATTACAATATATGTACAAATAGGTATATGGAACAGTGTATCAGCAGTACCACAACAGTTGTACTTGTGCCACAAAGAAGATGAATGATCTTTAGAGTAGACAATACTGAGGTCATCACTGCCAAGACGATTCTTTTCGTCACAAATCCTTTCTATTGTCGTAATCCGCTCTAGCAAGTCAAATTTCCTTCCTCAATCTCATAAACAATGTCCATAATACAACATAAAGTAGGTGTATTTACAAACGAAACAAACGATTGTTTGATATTCTCTGGTGTAAACGTTTATAAGTAATATCTTTCCATTTACTGCTATATGACATGATTATGATTTTTAAAACCCTTTTCTAAAACTGAAAACTATAAGGCGGACGACAAAAAAAAACGAAGACATCAGAAATAGAAAGACAAGACAGATAAAACATGAGGAACTTGGAGGTGACATCGCCGCGCATATTTTGTTATTATAATGGCATCGAATTGTCAAATGTTGATTTATAATTTACTTCTTCATGACTATCGTTCTTATTCTTGTTCTTCTTGTGTGTCGTCTATTTAATCGCTTTCATATATATATTTTTTTTATTTTTCAAATCCACCCCCACATTAATAATAACAACAACAATATGACAAGAAAAGAGTAAACGATAGTTTCGTGTTTCTTGGATGCACGTCATAAATAAAAACGATATCGTGATATTTTTAATGTTTCTTATTTCCCTCTTGTAGGTAGAGGTAGGTAGGTAGATGAATGACAATGAGGGGAAAAAAGATGATGAGAAGAAATTTTTGTAATTTTGTCCACAATTATTTGTAATTACTGCATACAATTTGCTATCAGTTTGAATATTTCATCTTTTTTATTTTAGTTTAATTAAAACAGTCATTTCCGTTCATTTAAACGATAAATTATATCAAAGAATTTATCTTGTTCAAGATAGTACTTGATATGGTCCTCTGTGATGACGATTTTAATTGAAGGCATTAGCTTTAGCACGCACAAGCACAAGAGACTCAATCAGGATGCAGTACGAAGAAAGAGGAAATCCAACAGAATACCTTAAGCAGCTGCACGCTTCTAAAATAATGAACCGCACTAGCATCCATGCAAGATCTTACAAGGGTCTGTAACCTTATTTAGATATCTAGGCAGGTGTTTTAAATGTATTTTGAAAACTAAGGAAGTGTCAGCCAAAAAGTGATACTTCACTAACACTGACACCACTGCTTATTTGAAGAAGAGCGTAAAACTACTCGGTAACATGAGAATAAAATTGCAGAACTACTGGGCCTCCTTCAAGTGCAACTCCACTTCCAAATTACAGAAAGTTCCCCGCAATTTTCTTATATTCCGAACAAAGCAAGTATTTTCTCTTCAATGCTTAACAAATCAGACTTGCAAACATAATTGCAAGTTTTTACACCGACTTCTAGTGAATGAAAACGGTGTTTTGGAAGAAACGCTTCTTCAACTAAAACGGATAGCCACCTTCCACATGGCACATGGGTGGTCAAAGATCTAAGATAGCCATTACCCTTGTTTTCGCTAGACGAGTTGCTAGAGTGTTATAATTGTGAATAGGCTCCCTTTTTTCTCATGGCAACCAAATAGCTCAGTTCGATTACTAATGACGGGTCTATATGAAAGCAAACATAATACCGGATCTGGATCCAAAAGCGAGATAAAATAGTTTATAAACTATAGAAAGATTAGCGCTTTGGTCATGCGTTGTTCAACGTATACGCTTTCAGGTCTTAATGCATCAAAGGCATGTTTTTGTTGAAAGATGCACTGATGTTCTACTTGCAAACATTAATAATAATAATGATAAAAGATAAGAGAAAAGTGTACTATATGGAGGAAAATAGAAAATTAATGAATTCCTTTAAAGAAATTTCACAAGAATATCAATAGAAAACTTTGGCAAGATTCCAGAAAACTATACTTGATACTGGAACTAACTCAAGTCGCTTCTATTAAGCTAGTTTTTGTGAATTTTATGTTCAGCCTCGTTCCGCAACAATAACTATAATAAAACACATATCTAAAACTGTCAACCACTACAATAGCATTGACATGCGCAATCCGATTGTAGCGTCATGCGCACTACAAACCTCACAAATGTAATCGCACCCTAAGCATTATAATATAAGTGATATAAACCAAATTTTTGCTAACCCTATTTCATATTCATATAGATAATGGTAAAAGGTGACAACTTTATGGTTTATAACTGACTAAATTTCGCCTAAATTGACTTTAAGGTGTAAATAAATGGTAGTTGAGTAGTTGGCTTTTTGCTGTTGGAATTGTTGACATATTCTACTATAGTACCGACTACTACTACTAACACCTGAAACTATTCTAATATTTATTCAGTAAACTTTTCAGTTATAACGAAAAAAAAATCTTTAGAAGTTTGTTTATACAACTAATATCTTATACAGGATATCCCATTGGATTGCGTCCTTTTTTAAACCATTACAAATTTCTAATTTACGTCTATAAACTTAATCTAATCCTTCTTTATAAATATATTTATTATATTGTTCATAAATACTATAAACTGATCAACAAAAACTACTTTATATAAGTCTTATAGGTAATGTTGAAGTAAAGTAATTAAAATGAAACATGCAACATGTCGACTAATAAATATAGACGGAATATTGCCTGATCTGAAGGCGTAAATAACTTCATTATGAAACACTGCAAAGAAAACGATCAATCATAAATTACCACTATAATACGCTAAAATCCCTGAATTAATTCTACTGATCATTATTATTATTAATTTCAATTTTTTTTTTAAGCAATTAATGTGTAATTAAAGGAACGATAAAAAGAAAAATTTGAAACGAATTACCGATGAATTACAACAATGTCCTTTACTGAGAACATATAAGCATTTATTAAAACAACCAAAGACTTCCTCTACAGACCACTGAAGCAGAACATTATTTTATTGCATCCTTGCATTTTGTATGTATGAAGACTTGTTAAAAGCAACAAAAAAAAAACAAAATAGGAAAAACGTTCTCATATACTTCTATGTAATATAAACACATATCACTTCTTTCTATTACTATATATATATGTATATGTGGTGGTGAATGATGGAGGGTGGTAGTGGTAGCGGTGGCGGTAACAGCAAACGGCGACGAATCATCGTTACAGACAATTTAACATATGACAAACTGGCCTAACTTGATGATGACAACACATATATACACGATTATATATTAGATAGATAAAAACTAAAGTTAGAATGAGATAGATAGATATAGTATTTCAAACGACTATAGACTACTTGATTATGTTATATCGATCGATTATATATGTGAAACGACCGGAAGAATTTTTCGTTTCTTTGACTTCACTCTTATAGATGAAGGGTAGTAGTAGTTGATAGTGGTGGGTTGGTTAATTTAGAAAATTGCTTAACTAGAAAATAGATAGAGAGAGAGAGAATTGAAAACAATCTCTAATGGTGTTAACAGGATATCTTTTGTTTAATTTATAGATTAGGGTTCAGGTGGAACGTTGCTAGACTAAGTGCTGCAAAACACCTAAAAACACCCATTATAGACACCATTCGTTCTTATTTCAACTAATCGAACATCTGTGATCGTACCTTGATAGTTCCTAAAGTTAACTACAAGATCATTGGGGATAAATCGGACATATTGCACAACGCTAACGGAGATCATCAAAATCCAGAACTAACTTTCTTCCATGACCGTATAATTCCGATAGATATGAAGACATCCGAATATTTGCTGCAGTCAAGTGAAAGTTGTGGTCATTTATGAGGAATCCCCTATTATATCTGCCCCGATCAGTCCCGGGAACTATAATAAAATACCATTTATCTATCATTACCGGTCTTAGATCAAGATCTCGGTTTTTTTCTTCTTCTTTAGAAAAAAAAAATAATAAAAATAACACGAACGATTCCTGAATTTAGATCAGGAATTACAAGGTCTCCCCTATTCCAATCTAGAAACAAAACACACGAGGAGCAGCAGCAGCAGCAGGAGAAGGATGAAGTAAAAAAAAAAGACCATCACCCCCGTTCTTCTATTATGTACAATATAAAATCAATACAACCCAGATCAAGTGACATCTGTATCTTAAACGTTAACGTATTAACGTTGATTCTGATGAATAAAATAACGATTTTGTAAAATTTTTCTTTACGAAATCAAAAAAAAAAAACGAAACGAAACGAAACGATAAACTATTTCAGTGATTGTATTAAGTTTGGAACGAAAGAATTTAAAAGAGAAGTCATTCTGCGAAATCAAGATATACTGAATTGATTAGTAAACGTGTGTCTGTGTGTGTGTGTATTGGGAGTTGATCTAAACGATATAGAAAAAGATTCAACATATCAACAATAAGAACAACAACAACAACAACAACAACGATGACAACAACCGAACAACAAGATGAAAAACTGGAAAAATATGCACACAAAAAAAAAGAAGTTGAATAGTAGCCATAAATCCGGCCAGATCTTGATCCAATCGACCAATCAAAATTGCAATAAAACAATAGAGATGAACATTATGTTTTCTAATTCATTTGACATAGATTTTGTGTTTTGTAACATAACAAAAACTATGTCTGCAATATAAATCGGCGATTTTTTTACAAACTAATGTTGTCCCATCATAAAATAAATAATTAACAGTCAGTGAATACGCAATAATAATAATAATTTAAATAAATATGGAAAATATGCTTATTTAATGCAATACAGTACCTACACAACGAAAACTTTGATTTGTTATTGTTTAACACGATATCGGCTTTATATTATTTATTGTTATTATCAATATTTCAAATGATATCAGTCAATTATTGCAGAGTGGGTAACATCAATAATTTGTCGTTGTGTTAAACAAAAGAGTAATTGTAGTGGAAAATCTGTCAGCATTTGCACCACCACCACCACCACCAGCAACGACCGCGTAATAATTTAATTAAATTTAATTTTTCAATAGAATCGTATCACGCTGGCGACCATCGTATTCAGGAAGTTGTCGTCATCACCAAATCAATCGCTACCACAAAGAATCCCATGCTATAACGGTGCGATCTTGAAAAGGGAACATTTGTGCAAGGTTGTCTCAACCATTCCCTAGATCAGTGTTTCCCAAGTGGTGTGCTGAGGCACACAATTGTGTCGTGAGAGGATTGTAGGTGTGACACAAATTCGATTTTTGTTTTGCATCCGATTTTTATGGACATCCGAATGAGAAAAAATGCGAATTACAAAACAATTAAATACGGAATTCAAGTGCCGCGGAAATTTTATTGAATTTAAAGTGTGCCGCTAACCCAAAATGGTTGGGAAACACTGCCCTAGATAACTGACATACAACGCTAATGTCCATTTCACCACTATCCTTCACTACGTTTCAACAGATCTTTTGGTACTCCAACCCACAAATAGTCGTAATCAACTAGATTGGCAATATTTAGTGATGATGACCGAATCTTGAATTGAATACAGAGAGTGGGAAGAACTCTGCAACCCTCATCGTATTCAGGAAGTTGTCATCATCACCAAATGGCATCAATCGTTAGCACAAAGAATCCCATGCTATAGCGGTACGATCTTGAAAATGGAACATTTGCGCAAGGTTGTCTCAACCATTTCCTACATAACAGGCATACAACGCTAATGTCCATTTCACCACTATCCTTCACTACGTTTTAACAGATCTTTTGGTACTGCAACCCAAAAATAGTCGTAATCAACTAGATTGGCAATATTTAGTGATGATGATCGAATCTTGAATTGAATACAGAGAGTTGAAAGAAGTCTGTAACCCTCATCGTATTCAGGAAGTTGTCATCATCACCAAATGACATCAATCGCTAACACAAAGATTCCCATGCTATAGTGGTGCGTTCTTGAAAAGGACACATTTGCACAGGGTTATCTCAACCATTTCCTACATAACAGGCATACAACGCTAATGTCCATTTCACCGCTATCGTTCACTACGTTTTAACAGATCTTTTGGTACTCCCACTCAAAAATAGACGTAATCAACTAGATTGGCAACATTTAGTGATGATGACCGAATCTTGAATTGAATACAGAGAGTAGGAAGAACTCTGCAACCCTCACACTTTTCCTTTCGTTCGCATCCTGTCTGTGTACGTTCGCTTTTTTCCATTGCAAAATAACACATTAATTTGCACTTTTTATTGTCGTTTAATTAGTGATTTTCTCATGTTTTAATCAAAACCGATTAACAAAAGTATAAATAGCCCAACAAGAGAATTACTTGCAGAGCACTATAGAAAAAGTGTAAATCTATATCTAATGTTTATATTTTTTCTTGTAATTCAACTGACCATTATCGATTTACAGTTGGGCTTCCTTTCGAAACAACTTTAATATACCTAATTATTGTTTGTTAACATAATCGATAAATTGTTGTTTTTCCGGATGTGTGTGTGTGTGTGTTAACATATAATTTTTGAATTTCTCCTTTTAAAATTTTTGACGTATATATTTTTAATAAAATTAGATCTCTTATCTTTATGATTTGTTAACAAATAAATAAATTTGAATAACTGTAGATTTACGTTATGTAATAGAGAGCATATTAAGTGTTTTTTTTTTATTTTGGAGTAAAAGTGTTAACGTAACGCTTACAGTAAGCCTTTTCCACTGATAACCCTAACCCTAACGCACTAATCAATCAAAAGCGCCAGTGTGCAAAATTTGAAAGTCGAATTGCAACAATTTGGAGCTATTTCTATAACCTAAAGGATCCACCACATTGAGCGACTTTGATCGCCGGGCGCTACCAATTCACCTGCGGCGAGCATGCGTACATTGCAAATCGCTAACCGTTTGCTACCAAGTCTCCGGTAGATCTTGCTAAAGTCGCTGAATTTGATCGCAACGGCTAGCGACAAAAGTAGACCGGTCGGCTATTAAATTCGCACTCGCCACCAGAATTTAGTCACAACGCCTGGCGACTAAAGTTGCTCAATGTGATCGACCCTTGAAAATGATTTGTTATCACCCCTAAATGCGATAATCTTTCAAAATTTCAACATTATCGATAAAAAACGATGGAAAAATTATCAAATAAGTTAACCGGAAAACAAGAAACTATATTATCAACGATTTTAATGTCATAAAGAAATAATAAATGAGGCAATTATAGTTAAATCAAGTCAATTTCTTTAGTACTTGATGATCCACCCCCTTATCAAACTATATAATAAGAAACAACAAAACTATGAAGATACATATCCAAAAAACCAAAAAAAACAAAAAAAAAAAAATGAAACAACTATAACATAAATAAATAAATAACTAAATAAAGATTATAGGGAAGAAGTGATCACGAATTGTACGAAAGAAGACTTAAAAACTTAAGAACGTGGTGGTTTGTATTGATTAAACATAGTTAGAATATTCAAATTTCAACATTTATTATCACTAGATGATTATCAATTTGATAAGTTGTAAAAGATTTGTGGTGATATATTGAGTAGTGTATAATAAATAAATACACTTGATTTTATTATTATCAACAATATATCATGTTATCATTAAATTTTTCATAATCAACAATAAAATTATAGAAAAATTATTAGATCGGTACCATTCTGTGGAATGCTACTACTACTACTACTACTAATAGTCGACAAATAAAAATTATCGTAATAATATTTAATAATAATAATAATAAGAAAAAATGGCAATAATTTAACAATCTTTCGTTTTTACGGTAAAGAGTATTAGGGAAATAGGGAAAAAGGAACATTATTGTAAATCGTATAAATACGGAACACTTTCGTGTGTAATGATGCTTCATCTAAATTTTTAACAAAAAGAATTTGTAAAGGAAAAAGAAAAGTCACGTTTAAAAATTTCAAATTAATTGCTGTTATAATTTTTTTTAAATCTTTTACTTTTTTTCATAATGGCGCAAATTATCACCGAACGATTGTTGCGACATCTAACAATTAGTAGCCGTAGAGTTTCAGTTACTTTAAAACAGGTAGTGAACTCTAGCGGTTTCAGTTATCATTAAAATCTTGGTACAGTTTGGCTATTTGTAGCTACAATACGTACATTTTTTGTTGTTGTTGAGATGCTTCTTAGAGGATTAGTTTTGAGATAAATTTCTTTTATTGTTATTGTTGTTTTTTTTTTTTTTTGAAGGTTTCTTCCACCAAACTCTCAAAAGGATTAACTCTGTGTTATTGTTGTGATGTCAACAGTTGACAGTAAAAATACGATTCGTGAAAGTGATCCTATTAAGTTTTATTCTTTTTTTTCTTTCTTTCTTACAATAATCAATGGGTTGTAAAATGAAGGAAGAATTAAAAGTCTTACTAGAGAGAAAATAGAAATTCCTCAATTGTACATAGAATAAGTTTGTTTACACCTGTCGGTATCTACTTGATTATTTTTGATCTATTTGCATGATATAAACAAAATCAATGATTCAAACTTCATCAGTACAAAAAAACTGGAATAATGAAAACGGTTACTTCTCTAATGGCAGCTCGAATAAATAAAAAACATATCCGGATTTCATATATTCACTGCTTCTTAAATATGAAACAATGCAACAGAGCCGGACCTAAGTTACTTGGTGTCCGAGGTAAGCTCCCAATACTGCAAGTTATTTTCCAAATCTTCAAACCAATTCAATCCAGAATTTTTGTCAATCAGATTTTGATTGTCTTTGATTTGGAAAAGTCCTCTCAGACATGAAAAGCTACTAAAGTGTGATGGGAGTTTTCTAAGTTTCTTACTTCTAAACTAATTGTAAAACACAGAACCGGATCCAGAGATTTTATCACCTTAATAAATGGCGCCCATCTCCTCTACGTACCGATAAACATCATACGTTAAAAATAACCTAAAAACAGGAACTGAAAACAAATAATATTCATTTTAGCACTTTTACTGAAAAACTGCCTCTTTCGAGCGAGTGCCTCGCTTTGCTTATCCTACTCCGGGTAACATTTTGGGAACAAAATTAAAGTAGCCCAGCTCTAGACTACAGACTACGTTTTGCATTATTCAAAATCAACAAATGAAAGCCGCTCCATTAGACAAAAAATCATAAAAAAGTGTAAATAACGCTCGCCAACTGGTCAACTCCCTAAAGACATATACTCGCTAGTTTTAGTGCGAATTATCTCGCAAGTAAACAGGTAAAGAAGAAACTCGCTCAAATTCGTGGTGAGTTGGTTCTTAGTAGAAATAGGGATCTACTCTCACCATCTTTAATTCTGTTATTTAAATCATTATCGAATCAGTTATTCAAACTTTTGCTACAAAAACCAGAATTTTACAGAATCGCTAACAAGATGAGGGATTAAAAGTTAAAAAAGAAATAGCAAAAATTTGTATTAAATTACAGCTTCGAAGATGGGTGAAAGTGTGTAAGTGACACTTGTAGAAGGGGTGGAGCAATTTGAATTTAAGGCAGAACAAATCAGAACTCTTTCAATTGAACATGGTGGCGATTAACTTTTTATTCTCACTACAATAAGAATAACAACAGCTGGTACAGCTGTTATTGGCTGATCTTCAAAGAAGATAATGCGGCAAATACTGCACATTTATAATGTACGAAATTGTTATCATGAACTCTGAACTTCAACAAGTCAGATTTTTTAGAAAAACTAGGCTTGTTACGTTATACTTGTACAGATTGATTGACGGATCCTTCCAAAAAGATCTTTAGACTCCCAACTTTTTTCCTAAGTTCTAGCCGTCGATTTTTGAAACATTTGGGCAAGAAGAAGCAATGGAAAGTTTAGTAGTTTATTGAAGACTGTGCATGATTTCAACCGAGTATAGGAGTGCTTCGTCCCACAGGACCGACCAATTTTGATTCTCTCAGAAAAGATCTATCGATATAACTATTTAGTTAAAGGGAGCGGCCGACTTAGCGATGGATTCATCGGGGACTATTTTAGTTGCGAGCATGAGTGCGGAAAATCTTTAAACAAACAATAACAAAGTAAGAAATAGCCACTAAATTTTGCAGTACTTGAATTTCTTTTTCAAAATTTCACTAGAACCGCTATATGAGATTCTAAAAGAGTTGAGGTGCTCGGCATCATGCGCTATCTTCTCCGACATTGTTTGTCGCATACGAAATCGCGTGCGTTTATACCAATAGTGAGATTGTTTTGCTTCACTTATCCTCTATTTCTTAAATTTGCAAGTGTCACTAAACATTTATACGTAAAATTACCTCTTTAATTGGCGTGATAAGACTTCTAGAAAGCGAATGAATAATTTATTTTACATTTACGTTAAAATGTTGTTTAATTTTACATCTTCTTTGTACCATTTTTCTTCATTATAATGCAACAAACAAAATCGTTGTCATTTCCCATTTCTAATCTTTTCCCATTTTATTTTATAACAACAAAACGAGCGTGAATGATGAAATTGCCCACTATAGCATGCGCCTACATATTGTATTACAACGCATTTATGTCAATTGTATTTGTACAATTGCCCTACGGATACTTTAGACAACAAAACTGTATTCCTTTTGTCATCACAATTGTATTTTCTTGTATTTCCTAACCCCCCCATTTTACTACTCTACTCTACTCTACTCTACTCTCTAATAAAACAACTTATCTTTAAACAAAATCACAAAAACTGATAAAACCGTCTATTTCTATTTCTATTTCTATGAAAAAGAATAAAAGTATTGTGGTAGAAGAGAGGGAGAGAAGAAATAGAAATCAATATGATGAATTTGTAGAGATCTAGCTGGCGGCATTTATAAACAAACAAAACAATAGAAACAACAACAACAACAACAAGAGCAGTAGTCGACTATGATCCAAGGTAATTCTTGTTAAGAAATCAAGGAACAATAGTAAAAATAGACGTATCTGTATTTAAAATGATTAGCTGTAGGCTGCTTTATCCATAACTCACCTATACCGTATATCGTTCATCATACATAAAAGAGATAAAATATAAAAGAATGAACAAATGATGAAGAAGAAGAAGAAAATAACCATCTGCGTTTTTATAATTCTCTCCTTTTCTATTTCATTATTCAACAATATAATAATACAGGTATAGTTTTGTAATACATATAATTTCAAGTGGGGTAAGTTATCTCTATTCAAATAATAATAAAAATAATAATAATAATAATAAGTGGAAGAAGAAGCATACAGGGTAGTAGGAAAAGAATAAATGTTTCGTTATACAAATATAAAATCACTTCCAGTTGTTTTTTAACTGTCTATCGATTTAAAACAGTGCTACATCTTAGTGATGGTGCTAACATTTTGGAATAGTGCTAAGGGTATGTTGGATTTTTCTTTAATTTTCATAGAGATCTAAGGGTAGATTTATACAAATTGTTCACCTACACCATCTTTGTTTATTGATTTTTGCATATTTTTATGATAAAACTGTATATTTAGTGGAATTCCACAATAATCAATAAGGAGCGGTGCTAATTCACAACTACTATGCATTTTCTAATTGAAACAGTTGTTGTGTTTTGTTGTCATGATTCCAAGTTTGTAGCGTACGCAAATCATTTTAACTAAAGAGCGGATTACCAAAAATATAGAAAACTAGAAAAATTGCAAAAAATTGGACGTTTCATACAGTTGCTAAACGATAAGATTGCCTAAATGTACCTTTAATTTTGATCTTAATTGTACCCATTTCTCATTTCAACATTCCCAATAAATTGCAGCGATACGACACATAGTTACTTTTGCATTCCGCTCTTTCGTTATTACATCATGTCCAATTTTTAATTCACGGACGGCGCTATAGACAGTAGCACCCCGATGCAAATTTCTAAATGGTCCTTCATAGATTATCTACATTTTTTAAATTCTCACTGTTTGATAGATTCTCCTGTAAAAAACGTGGCACTCCATCACGTACGCTGGCCCCATGCGCCACTTACTTTCCTCAACGCCTAGAGCCGCTTACGTTGCTTACCACCTAGCACCGCCGCTTACTTAGTTACGACATCAAATGGGGAAAGTTATTGGAAACTTGTAAGCCTCACATTTGATAATGACAGATTGTCGAACTCTATGGCAAAATACTCTTTCAGACAAGCCTGGGAAACATTTGGCAAAGTTTGGGAAAAAAAACAGCACACTTTTGCACATTTTGGGGAAAATAACTCCCCTAGGCAGCTTAACTCTTAGCATGAAAACTCTAAGCGTCTTGGGCACGCATGTAGTCAATATATGCAAAACGAGTTTCCGTTTTTCAGTCTTTTAGAGCAAGATAAGGATTGCTCTATCTATAGCGTTGTCTATAATATTACGAAGCGTTTTTTTTCGAATTGTGACATTTTAAAAACTTGTTTTCCAGTATGCAGCCGATGCTACAGTAACGTCAGTTTCTACAAAACTGTGTCGCGTTTGCTATTATTACGCTCAGATCGCGGAAAAGATCATGCAAAGAAAGCTTTGCGTTTTCCATATTTGCCTGAAAGTTGACCAATAAGATAAACTACGTTCTAATAAAATTTATCTTTGACGGAATAGCCTTTCTGAACTGTTTAACCGTGGTATACATCTAGCCATTAAGCAAATCTCCTCTTTCACGTCAATCTTAGCGTTATCTCTACGCAACTGCTCTTCAAGAGACAACAATTATAAGCTTGAATAATTACTTAATATTAACAAATTGTACACTACTAAACTTGGTAAAGCGTCAATTTTTAAACCTTTTTCCCACATTTATTATGAATTATGAACAGATTGAAAATTTGAAACATTTCGATTTTTTTATTCCGACATACTTTTAATTCAATTCTACACGATCGTATTTTCTCACCCCTTACCCCACTTTTACCACCATATTTCCTATACATATCTCATCCATTTCAATCTCTCACCCTGTGCAGCTTTTCAGTCTGAAAACAGCCACTCCACCGTGTGATATCGCCTCCCAGTCATATAATGAATTCACAAGGGGAAATTTTAGAGTAGAGAGAATAAGCACTGAAATATATATGTATAGGTATATATATATATATATATATATATAGATATGCTATACACACACATATACACATATATATAGATATTCCCTTGATAGATCCTGAAGGGTAGATTACATCACTACCCCAACCGACCCCTGGGGATCGTTCCGCGTTCATTGCATTAGTCGCCATGATGGTGACGCACAACCAAACGACGCTATTGGCGAATATACAACACATCTATATACATATACCTATATCTATATATATATATGTATGTATGTAGGTATATAGGGGAGAAATATGTCTCTTTAATATTTTGTCAAGTGTGTATGGGTGTGTGAAGAGTGATTTCAGATGACGTCAACTGTATTTTTTTCTATCATTACTCTTATTATTTTCTGTTTTATATCATTGTTGTTCTTTAGATAGAGAACCAACCCCCATGACCGACGCCCGCTCGTCCCACCCTCCAACCCACAGGATTATGTCTGTTTATTTACGCAAAACTCTGTGATGAAACGTTTTGAATTAAAAAAAAAAAAAATGTTGTTTTTAATAAATTGCTAATGCCAGTGATGCTGTGTGATAAGTCGACAAGAAAATAAAAGATGAGTGAGATTTTTAATTATCCTGTCGACGAGACTTTATCCTTTTTTTTTTTTGTTGAATGTATACGTCCGTGTCGAAAGAAGTCTCTGCTGTGCATTAATTAAAACAAAACAAACAAACAAAAAAAATACATGATGATAATAATAATAATAACGAGATAGACTAGGAAAGAAAGAAAGAAGATCTAATGCAAGACGCTTATCATGATAACAATGTAGCCAACAGGGAGCAAAAGATAATGGTTGAATCTTGATCCTATATCACAACTGGTTACGATTTCAGTATGACGTCTCAGAATAGAATCTTAGTAATTCTGTTTACAACATGCATAAATCAACATTGATCTATGATGTAAACAAAGTCAATAAACTATATAGTTTTCTTGATCTTCTCCCGCATGCATTAGGTCAACGTTTTTCTAGGCTGTAACGTTTTTAGTAGTGTAACAAAGTGTTGGCTTTATAATATAGAGCACAAGCGTATGGAAATCATTTTTCCGACCTAGACTGCAAGTTTTCCAAACTGTCAATTCCAGCTTCTTCCTTACTACTATCTAGATTTATGAGATTTACGGATACAATTGAATTAAAGACAGCTCACTTTATTGAATGGATAAGGCAGGAAAGTAGGTTAACTAGGAGGGAAAATAAGGGAACGAAAAAGCAGTACATGATCTTAGGGTTCCACCGTCTGAGGTTCATTATTTTGTTCCTTTCCGCCTTTGGCAAAAACTTTTCAAACGTATTTTTCCTAATCATCTGTTTGTAACTGAATTATCTTTGATATGATGCCAAAACGTTCTAATTTTGGAACATCTACACTTCAATACCTGCTCTTTTACTATGCCTTTAGCCCACAAATGCATTACCCTCGTTTTGTGTTGTTTTGGACTTTGGTAAGTTTCTTGCATATAACTCAAACTCTTTTGGAGCTCAGATTCACTACAGTTTCAGTAGTTACATGCAAATGCGTTTTTTCCCTGGTTTGTATCAGTATGGACGTTTTCCCTCTAATCTCATTCAATTTTTCCAATACTAAAACTACTATTGTCAAAATTTTGATGTGGTTTTGAAGCCTTGAAGAAGACACAAACGATCGTGTGGCATCAATGTTTTCTTGCACTTTTGGCTAGTGATTCAGAGTGTAGGCCCAAATATTAGCGAAAATTTTTGGCAACCGTTTGAAAGGTCCCTAATAGAATATTATCAACCTGGTAAAGATCCTACTTTACTTTAATAAATTGTTTATAGATTAAGGGGGGCGAAATTGAAATTTGCAAATTATAGTGAAGATTTGTAAAGATATCAGGACCCTTAGCACTTTTTCTAAATTAATCAAGAAACAAACACAATCTGAGCTTCTCGTCTAGCTAAATAAAAAAAACCAAGAGGTCTAACACTCTAACGAACAACATATGAATGAAAAACCAATTGTAAGATTGTTATAAAGTTATTTTGCGAAAACCAATTCCAAACACGGAGAACTTCAAAAACTAATCTCTAAAATCGCAAGAATTCCTTTTTGTATTTTGTTTTTTTTTTTATTTTTTTTTAATAAATACTGTCGATTTCCTGTTTCCATTTCGAGCTCTGTCTCTCTATTTCCCTCTTTTCAATCTTTCTACTAGCATCAAAGAGAACACTTTAGATGAAAAATATCTTTCCGTTCACCCCGCTTCCTTCAACAATTTCCCTTTTGGTATCCATTCACCAACGTCACAACAACAACAACAACCACTACGACTACTATTCTACCACAACTACACTTCAAGCCTTGTATATATCTATATCTATGTGTGTGTGTGTTTGTGTATACATAAACCCTACAGGCTAACTAGTACGTCAGTACTTCACCCATAATGAACGTTTTAATTAGCATTACAACTGGCAACTCCCAATAGAGAGAATAGAAGAGGGTGAACAGTGTGGTGTACTATTCTCTAAATATACAACAGTTATCTGGAGGGTCATATATATGTGTATGTGTGTACATGTTAAGATTAAAGAGTATATGCACCTATAGAGACCGCCATGTCAGCAATACATGTATTTTGATATTATTGAAAGTCTATAGGGGTTGTATAGTTGTCTATATTATGTACAGATTCCGGTAGGAAACTTTAATAATTGGCTAGATATCCCTCTTTTTCCTCTACTAATTTTAAGTAGTAGTATTGTTGGAATTTTCATCCCTTTTCCTCCATCTCTCGTTTTCTTTCTTACTTTTACGTATTGTAGCTGTTGTGGTTTGTTAAATAGAACAATAACTTCGATAAAATATATTTATAAAATATGATGTTGAAATAGACTGACATATCCGGTCTTGTGTAAAATTGAACCATTGATTGAATAACCTAACACTAAAGCCGTCAGATATTCAATCTATTTGCTCATTCAACTGAAAAGAATTAAAATCCATATAGAAGGCAACAAAAGAAACCAAAAAAAACAAAAAAAAAAACTGAAATAGATCGAATTGCGAAATTCAGTTTGACCAACAACAACAACAAAAAGTAAATAAAAAACAACAAGATTCTCAACACTGATACAATTTCACTACAACATTTTCATACCTTTTTTCTCTCCCCTGTTGTTCTGTTAACCGGAAGTTGGATAACATAACATAAAGATGGCGGCTTTGCTTTGAAAAAGACGGCCATTTGCTGCACGTATGCATATGCAGAAAATAACGGCGGTAATGATTGTTCTTGTTGTTGTTGATAATAATAATAATGATGATGATGATGATGATGATGAAAACATGCGGTATACTTCTATGTGATATTTATACCGACAAGGCTTTTGTTGGTGCTGTGAATAATAGCCAATTCATCTGCTTCCTCTAATTAATTATGCCGATGTCCTGTAATATTCGGCAAATGCAGAAAAGATGGCGATTAAATTGTACAACAATTAAGGTAAGTAGTTCTTTGTAAGATGCAGTTCCGCCGCTATTTATGATACGGTCTTTTTTTTATCCTGACATTTCACAGTGCTTTCAAGTACATATATACATCTTGAAATGTCTACACCGGTGTTCCCAAAACTGTTTTACTCTCAATACGTTACAATTGAAAATTTGGCATGCCTTAAGAATTCTAATTTTTTATCAGTTGGTTGCTTATCAAAATGCAGACAAATCGGTGTTTAATAAAGAGAAACGTCTCCCAAAACATTTAGTGTAACATTCATATTTATGCCGTTTTATGGAACAAATTTAATATTTTGACTCTTTTTGCTAACTGTTCAAAATTTGAGTAACTAAAACGAGTAGAAGCGGTTTCTCAATTGTGCAAACTTAGGCAATCAACTAAGGTCGCCTCGGATTCTAGAGAATAACGAATGGTGAATTTTTGCAAAATACTTCATCTCTTAAGCAAGGCAGAATTTAAGTTGGCAAAAGATTGTAGAAGATGATTTCGGGTTGCAGAAGTGCGATAGTCTCTTAAAGCAAAATATTTGGAATTTTTTTGTGCATACCCTATACTGGCAATAAATCATGCTGAAACTCAGAACCGGATATAAGGTGAGGTGAGTGAGGCACTCGACTCGGGCAAAAGATGCGAAATTGTGCTCTAGTTTGAGAAAAAGTACTAAAATGAATGACGTTTTATTTAATATCCCGGTTCTAAGTAATGTTTAACGTATAACGATTTTGAGGAGAAGGACGCCATTTACTATTGTTGTTTCAGGTGGGAAAACCTGTAAATTCAGCTCTGCCGAAACTACTGAAATTAGCTTCTTGATCGCAAACAATGCCCATTTGTTTTTCTTGAAACAACTGCTACCACCGAGACATTTCCTCGAAGGTGTTGTAAGCTTACTGTTATTTCTAAAGGCGGTTTTCCACTAAACAGACAAAACAAAAACACAACACAAACTCGTGTAGAAAAAAACAAAACTGCAACTTTTTACAGACTTTTTGAAGACTCGAGTTTTCTGCGACAGTTGCTGTTTTGTTTTTCGAGTGCCGTTCGGAAGCGGTAAGATCAAAGAGTTTCGGCGTGTTTACCAACTATCAGCATACACACTGAAATAAAAACCGAAGTTCCGACAATATTTTGTCTATTTGGTGGAAATAGAGTTTCGAATTTGTCCGAATTTTGTTTTCAATTTTCAATGTACCGAAAAACCTGAACAAAACAGAAACTCGACCAATCTGTTTAATGGAAAACCGCCATTAGAACAACGATGTAACCTTGCAATGTCAAAAAGGTTACAGCTGCTGTTGGAAATAAATTTGCGCACCTCGTTTGTTTAAGCGGTTCACATGGAGAACGCAATATAATGGACAAGACCTTTCCAGGATCTTCTTAAAGAACTGTGAAACTATCAATTGAATATAAAACAAAGTGTTCCAAAGTTTCACTCCATTCTCCAGAAGAATTGCAAATTTAACGTCAAGTCGTCAAGTTCGAGTCTTGCACAATATAGAACAAGTTACTTCTAAGCGGTTAAAAATCTAAATAAAATGTGAAATTGTTGTAAATGCAACAAAACTAAAATAGAGAATTGGGGGTTCAATAATATCTTCTTTCCTAAAACTGTCCCCTTCAAATCGAAACTTGACGATTTTGCAAAATTTTGCACAATTAACAAAAGCAAATCATAATCCTTCGAAACCTATGGAAACAGATTAAAAAATTGCTCAATTTTGTAGCTTCAAACTGTATTAAAAAAATTGTACAAATTAAGCAGATACTTGATTCTAAATAGAACCATTAAGGGTTGATAATAATCAAACTTTCCTACACTTTCAAAATATGTTGAAATTTTCATGTTGTTGTTTTTTTTTTTTTTGCTGTATGTATAATGGTGATGACAGTGGTGATGTAGGCGGTGTGGTGGTAGTGGCGGCGTCAGCTAGGTTCAGGGGGTGCGAACGTGTTCCGGGCGCGTCGTCATGACAACCTCCGGCACCTACGGCAAGGATCGAAGCTGGCCGTGTCAGACTTCCCACCCCGCAGTGTACATACGCCGGCTTGTACACTCCCAAACACTCCATTATATGTACAGTCGCAGTAATATTTTCAGGATATTTGCAATAAGCTGCTAAAGGAATAGAGTAAACTGCCTCCCAGCTACCTGGTGGTGAGTTTGTGGGTGGGTAGGTTTGGTTGGTTGTTTGGCGTTTTCTCTCTTCTCTCCTGTTCAATTTGATAAGTAAAAGAGAATCTAAAATGTATTTCTGATTTTTGTTAAAGTGACGGATGTTGAGAGACAACCCTCTTTTAGCTGACGGGCAAATTTGATGTTTCATTCAACACTATTGTCATATTTTTTTTTTATTTTTTTTTTTTCAGCAAAACGAAAGATAAAAGGAAATATCAATGCGTATTTTCATTTTAAAAGTCGTTCGAATTGAATTTGTGTTGCTATATACAGCTTTCGGAAAATTTCGATTTCCTCTCAACGAATTTTTTTCCAACTACTACTCCTCCATCATCAACATTAATCAAAAAACAAAAAAAAAAAGGATGAGTAAATAGAAAATGGGGTTGAAATCGGGTGGTGGATGAAAATGGGTGTATAGAAAGAGACACAACCCCTATATTCTCTGATTGCACCATCCCTCATATTGTATAATTTTTTCTGTTTGTCATGCTGTTATCCAGATGAATCGATTTTGGACTAAAGGGTAGAAAATCAGGAATTAACCGATAATTGTTTTCTTACGTTTCTCTTCTATACTCTTTTATCAAAAAAGAAAAAATATAAATATAAACATCAATGGTGTATTGTAAGGAAACGTTTTATCGCTACAATCAGTCTCTCAATTAAATAATTCAAAAACATTTCTAATTGAATTTAAATGAATGTGTACTTAAGATTAACGGAAATGCATCAAGAGATCCGGTCTTATTATTTTAGTCAATCGTCAACAATTGCCTTGTGTAACAAAAAAATATTGAAAAGCACTCTCCCATATACGTATACGTATACAAAATGAATTCTCAAAATAAGAAACAAACAAAACAACGCCAATAGCCGCCATATTGGACGCCATCCTGATCGTCCTTTGTTAAAGCAGCTGCCTTTGTGCCAGGATGTCATCATATCATGTTGAAATGTTGCTCCCCTAACAGTACACAACACAAATGCCGATAACAGACACCACTATGACGCTGATTCCTACTACAACCCTCCATTATCCTTCCTTTAAAAACGGCATCTATCCTTTTTCTATGTATACTGATACACAATATGATTGACTGTCGTTGTCTTTGTCTAATGCAGGATATTGTTCCATCCTATGGATTTTGTGTAATAAATCGATCGTTTCAATTTACATGAGAACGTTAACAGGAGGGAAATCCTGATATGTAAGTATTAGATGAACAAAACGGCTAATTGTTAAGGGAATTCCGTACAATTAATTTTGAGTTTAATCAAATCGAGGGTGAAATTTGACGGATAAACCACAAAAAATTGCTAAATTTTGTCATTTAGATAATCAAAAATAGTTGCATAGTGAGTTTACATCAAGAATTTTAGTTTCAGTGAGAATAAAGTCACTGTTACAGTGTAAAGCAGTCTTCTCAATGTGGAAAACACTAACAAAAAATCAAGATGTAAACCGAGTCACTATTATGTTTAGAATTTGGAGCAAGACTACTCGGATGTTTTGCATTAAGGCGAACGTAGCTTTAGGCCAGTCGTTCCCAAAGTGTGTTCCATGGAACTTTGGAGGTCCACGAAATAGTTTGGGGGTTCCCTGGGACAGGTACCTTACTACATTAGTATTAGCAAAACAATTTGCAATCATTTCATGGAAGGTATAAGCTTTATGAAAAATTCCTCCATATGCCATTTGCAAAGCCTTTCCTACGTTACGGTGTATTGCTATTTTATTTAAGGATTCGGATGTTTGTAGATGTGTGCAGATCTTCCGCTATATGTGAAATATTGCATAAGTTTTCCGACGAAAAGTAATTTTGGGAACCACTGCTTTAAGCTGGAAAATGTTGATATAAAATATTGCGCTGCAACTAGCAGTGTTTTTGAAAATTGAAAAACTCTTTTTAATTAGGCGGAGCTCTTAAATTTCGTCCTATGGTAAATCAAAAATAGAGTAAGATTACGATTGCACTTGCACTGCAATCAACAGATTCCAACAGATCTTCCGCTTTCAAGGTACTCTAGTTATCTTCTTTTGTAGATTTAATATGACTTTTTTGCAGTTTCGTATTGTTTGTAGCACTTGGACGCGATTTACAACCGTAGCCTTAGGCTATAATTCCTCTAAGGAGAGAAGGAATTCATTTCTTATCAGTTATCAGTTCTACAAATATGAACGTACGAAAAAATCATTTGCGAACTCAAAAAATGTCAAACTAGCGTGCTTTTTAGAAAATTTTGCTTTTGATTGCTTTTACATTGATTACCAATTCTGGAAAGCACCAAGTCCTACAATTATTTAAAAATGTGTTCCTTTCCCTACTCGTCTCATAAAATACTATTTCTATTAAATTCTCGATTAAAAGCAGAAAACAACTGTAAATTTGGAATATTATCAATGATTTGTCTTACAGTATTGTTGGTTAACAAAATGGCGGCTATATACACACCCCCATTCACCCTTTTCTCAACAACACTTTTAATCATCACAGTCATTATAGATTACAGAAAATTGAACTCACAAAAAAAAATAATAATAATAACCCCCCTTAAAATCAATATTAAAAAGGTAGAAAAATCATGACCAATTAATTCCACCCCTTCATATTCTCTCTCTTGATAATCTGATATTGAATCACTACCTACTATCTACTATATACCACCATCATTCATTCCCTTCCTTTTATCAGTTGGATTATTTCTAGTAAAACCAACTAATTATAACTCCCTTAAATCATAGTAGAAGAGATTGATAGTTGTGATATATTATAAATGAAATCATCCCCCTTGATATTAAAATTGATATGGTATATAATTGTAAAATAAGGGGATGAGGGTTGAAGAATTTGTAAAATTGCAAAGTAGAGATTTAATTTTAATAAAATCTTCCTTCTAGAAAGAGATAGTAGAATTGATGAAAGAAGTAGAAACGATTAAAGATTCATCCCTTAATGTTAAAATACTAAAGGTATAAAGTATTGAATTACATTTTTTTTTTCATATAACAAAAATAAATGAGATAGTCGATCAATTCCATGTATCTATCTATCTTTCTTTAATCTTTTACAAATTCTAATGCAACAATACAGACAGACAAGATAGCACTTGAAATCATACTATTCTCTCTAGAAGAATCCCTTTTACTATCATTTCTTTTGTTCTATCTAGTTTTTTTTCTTTTTTTTTTGTACTCTAATGGATTCTACTGGATTGTTGGACGATTTTATTTCATTTGTAGTTGGTTGTTGAGTGGAGGAGATGTAGAAGTTTCAGATGAGTAGTTGGACATTCAGGATTGAAACGAGAACAAAGGATGGGGATCTGGACATTTTTTTTTCTTTCGGAATAAAACTATGGATGCAACTCCCAGTTTTGAGATTTTCGGCAAAAATTTTTGCGAATCTATTCCGAACAAATTTCCTTCTTCCTCTCGTATACTTTAAGATCCTAGCCATATTCCTGCTATTAAATATGAGATCTTCATTGTAAAATATCGATATTTACTTTGATAATAATAATAGTAGTAGTAGTAGTAGTAGTAGTAGTAGTAGTAGTAGTGATAATTACACTATCACTACCATCACTTTCCCCCTGTTTAAAATTTTAAATCTGACTATCTATCTATCTTTCTATTTTAACACAACCAGGCGGCTGGGTAAACATCGATCTTGAGATGCGGCGTGTTGATTGGACCTTGCGACACCTGACCGTTGCCAAGCAACATATACGACGGCCATCCCCACCCGGAGGGCGTCGACGTTGCTAGGTGACGACTGTGCATACAACACACACACACACACACATGAGTATATACATAGCCACCCTTAGTGCTTTCTATTATAATAGAGTGTATGAGATAGATGGATGATGACAGAGAGAGAAAGATAGATGGGGAACGATGGCGTGTCACCCTACAGTGTCCTAATAATATGTCGTTCTTCCTGTCAACCACCCTTCATATTTATAGTTTGAATCAGCATTGCTGTTGTGAAAATTTCACATATACAGCATCTTTTTTTGATAATGTCGTAAAGGTGATGTTAATTCTCTGCAATATGATAAGGAGAGTTTTTGTGCGCTTGGCAGGACATCCTGTATGTAGTAATGTAGATTGTCGAATTTTTAACGAATTCCTTGTAGAAGAATCCTTAATGTGGATGATTAAAAAACTCTGTAATTTCCATTATGAAAAGTTTGCAAAAGATCTAGGTGGCAATTGAGACAAGAGCTACTTTAAAACTTGAAATACACAAAACTAAGAACTTTATTTTCGTAATGAACAAAAACCTTTTGCTAACACACACAAAAAACGGGAGACAAATGTAGCACTTAGCCCTACGGCGTAGTAACCGTCAATTTTTAATAAAACAAAAGTTTATTGGAACGTAATTATCTGTCTCCAACTTTTACCCCCCATCCTGCGAGTAGTCTTTTTCAGATGTCAAATGGTTAAGCTTGTTATTAACTTTTCCTTCAAAACAACAACAACAACAACAACAACAAAAAATAAGTGAGATTGTAAGGAAATGAACACTTAATCTGATTTATTTTAACGAAAGTTGGAAAGATGTGAAGTAAAGCTTATTTTAAAATAATTCAATTTTGTCGGTTTTAGGAAAGAAGTTGGCGGAAGGTGGTGATAAGTCAAGCGTTGAAAACTTGAAGAAAATTGAAAACAATTTCTTGTTTCATTTTATCGTATTATAAGCACGAGCTTTTGAGTTGTTAAAAAATTAACAATATATAGTCGATTGATTATTTATAAACAAGCATGTCGGTAGCGCCATCTGACAATGTACGGGCACCTATGATAGTAAAGAACTCTAAAGAACCCTAGTAGGTACGGTTTGAGAGATTATTGACTATTTAGAGCGAATTCCATTTGACAAGCGCAACGTCCACGTCAAGTGGAACGCGCCCTTCACGTTTATTCACAATTTTCGTATCACTCTTTATCAAACAATTTCATCTGCCACTACAATTATTGACTAATGAAGAACAAAAACAAAGACGCGGCTGATTCCGGATCTGGTTGCATAGAGCAAGAGTGCAAACTTTCCGCAACTTGACTATGGAGTTATGTCTAGAATACGTCTAACAATTTGTTAAATTTGACGCAAAGGTGCCGCTCTAAGGCACATTAGCACACACTTGACCATTCAACAACTGCGAAAAACTTACAGCCTACAAAAAAAAAAAAGAGAACCGCACGAATTCTGTTGCATAGCTGTCTAAAAAGACGCCAAATAATCTGTTTGTCCGCAATACAAGGTATACACAAAATATATCTACAGATTTTGCAGGTCAGTAGCTCACCCCTCAAAGAGGCACACGACCTTGAAGCGTATCCTAAAAATGTGCATATGCCTTAGCCTTGTTTGGCATCTTGTGAGGAAGTTCGCAGACAATTCTAAACACTAAAAATGACCTTCCTAATACTAAAAAATTAGGCAAATTTGTATAAATCTTCATTCGAATCAAAATTTATGATATTCACAAGCTATTTACGGATCAACATAAATTAGTTGAGTAAAGTTGTTGGCATTTGAGGCCTACATCTGAGGACAACAAAACGTAACCAAAAAAAAAAACAAGATGAAGTTTTTTTCTACTTAAAAGTGAAATTTTGTACATAAAATTTTGATCTTCGGAAACGAAAACATTAGATATACGTACTAGGTACTCGATTTAGTCAAATGGAGATAGACATGGAGATTCGCAAATATTGTGAATCCCTACAATGAGCCCTGACAGCGGATCCTAATATAGCTCCTTCAATTATTATCATTATACATATATAAAAAACTGTTTTTTTTTCTTTTGCTAACTGGTCCATGTAATTATTCATGGACTAATTAGCAAAACCTACCTTTAAGGGTTCCTCTTCTAAATCCAACGACTTACTGTAAATGAAATAATCAAAATTAGAAATTGTAGAAAAACCATCAGTTGAAATATGTTTAGAAATTACCGTTTAGTTGAATCTGTTGCGGCTACTCATCATGCGTTATGCTCCTAACCATTCACAAAACACTAACACTACACTACATTACACTAACACTGCACTACACTACCCTACATTGCACTAGCACTTTTGATATCACTAATCCACTTTAATTAAGAGTCTATGCATACATATCAGTGACGTATCCGATCCGTATTTCATCCGTGACGGTACGTTCGTTCAGGATCAGTGGTGACTATATCAGTTCAAAAAAAAATATATACCTAGATAAAGATTTTTAATATGATAACAGAAGGACGTTAAAGGTTGATTCTCATTATACGTTCCGTTTACGTTCCATATCTATTCTATAAAATTCACACTATCCGGCACTCTTCCATACACAGAAGGTGGTCTGAAGAGTACTTGATTTCAACTGCTATAATTGCAGGTTATGAGTATAGTGACGGAACATATGCATATACACACTACCGTTACTATTCCGTCTCAGCTTGTCCGTCAAAAATGCGTTTTCTACAGTATGCTATAGAATTTAACGGAACGGAGACGGTATGTAATATGTGTGTATACTACCATTTAATTCCTATATAAGGGTACGATTACACTATCACTTTTTACTTGTTCAAATTAACTTCCTTTGAATAAGTGTCGATATCAATAGAATCAACTATTTCTGTCCTTCGCGCAATCATTGAGAACATACCAACTTGAACAAGCATGACTTCATAGTGTAAACGTACCCTAAGGATATTTTATGTATACGGAACGTAAACGGATATAATTAAAACGAATCCGTGCCCTTTGTAATATTTTGACCGTACTTGAAAATACTGGATTTTTGTCTTATTGTTAGAAATATCTTATAATCAAAAACAAGTCACGGACACTGTACTGACACGGTACGTCACCGTACTGGATGTGTGAATAGGGTGATTTAAACATATGGTTACGATATTTTTATTTCTATTAGCTAATCTGGAAATATTGCAACGATAGTTTTTTATTACTGATATGGATGAAATTTTATAGCACAAACCGGATAGGTCACTGATATGTGTGGATTGACCCTAAACGATTCCCACATACTCGTATATTCGAACTTTTGATTTTCAACTGTAATAACTTACTGCTGATTCCCAGGATATCTGAATTTCTGGATGGGAGCAGCTTACCTTCTGTGGTACGGATTGGATTCGGATGGATTCTAATGGATTCTAATGAACATTTAAAAAGAAAAAAAATATTAACGACATGACATTAAAATAAGTATATTTTTTTCCCAATATAGAAAAAAAAATTATATAAGCTGACTAGATATTATAAACTAGCATACTAGGTTAAACATGTTTTTTTTTTCTTATTATTATTATTTTATTATTCGAACAAATTGATGGTTTTTGGTATTACATTAAATTGGTCCATCTTTTGGTAATCTCACTAATTTGTTTTAAACATAATCATAAATATGATAATTGTAAGCAAATGTACAGTTAATCAATTCAATTTTGATCAACTTAACTCTCAAAGCTACTGGTAGCGACATCTACCATCATTTTCTTTGTTTACTGACTGTAAGCTTTGGTAGTTGTGATAATGATTAGCGTTATAAAAAAAAGTGTAATAATTAAAATTATTTTAGCTTATACTACAGCCAGATCTGTGCTAATTTAGCCAGTATTGTCGATCGTTACGAATTTACCGCACCCTAAGACTTGTTCGCTTCCGTGCAGTACATTTTTTAAAAAGCTACCCCACAAAAAAAACAGTATTCAAATTTCGTATTTCTAGCTCAATAACGCTAAAGCACAATTCACAATTTGTTGTCATCAAGGCACGATGGGAACACATTGCTTAGAATCGATTCACACTTGGGCGTTAAGAGACAGTCATGTTCTGGCTTCTGAAACGATAACTTGAGTTTTCAGTTGAGTATTCGTTGATGAAAATTGCATTAATTTTGAAAGAGGAATCGCCATGAATTCTTCCTCTTTTTGGCGGTTCTCAGGCATCTGGTGTGCCCAGAAACGGCGTTCTCTTCGAGACATTCTCCTACTCTTCCAAAATCAATGCAATATGCATTAGCGAATACTACAACTCGACAATCAAGTGTACGGTTCAGGAGCGATAGTGTGACTGTTTTTCTTGGACCATCAAGTTATGTGAATGGAACGGCAAATTGTACACCGTGCCCTGACTGCAAATGTCAATCGTATCTAATTTAATATTGGACATGCGAGGATTTCACATTCCCACACGGACAGCCTTAACCACACGACTGAGCAACATACGAAATTGGATACCTGGTAATGCGGTTTGTACACAACGCCAGCACAGTAAGCCATCAATTTTCACGTGAAATTCTATCAAACTCAAATCCTGTCCTGTAAATTGGAGATAAATCAAAATAAATCTAATTTCCCACTAAAAAAGCCGTTAGATGGGATTTACTATCGTCACATCGCCGTTACTTTGAATCCATTAGATTTGACGGGAAATCGATTAAGTTGGCAACTTTGCACCACTACAGACTTCAAAATCTGTCTTCAAAATTGCCCTGGTGATCTATCGACTGTACAGCCTTAATCGTTGGCTTCGAGACATTGTCCTGTCTTGAAACTGTAGTGCATACGAAACCAATATTCGCCTGTTCTTGTAACTAGCGTCATGTGCAAACCGTATGAGCGACACTACTTTCAAAAAGAACAATTTTTGCATGTACACGTTGTCTTACGCATGCGTTCTCTGGCATTTGGAATGGCATACATTGGCCATGTTCGTTGTCGTCTTTAATAGTGAGGCATGCGCCTTGGAGACTTACTGTGCATGTGCATATCATTAGAAATTGAAAAATTTGTCAAATTTAATGATGTGCACATGTGCAGTAGATCTCCAAGGCGCATATGTCCCTTTTAAAGACGGCAACGAACACTGTCATTTTCGTGTAATGCTCAGAAGCGCAGTAAATATAGCGCCTGTGTAACTAATATCTTTAAGACGCGTTAAACGTACGCAACTCTGGCTGTAGCATTAGAATTTAAAATAATAAATCACAGTATTTAGGGTCGATTACTTTAGTCGCTGGAGGTTAGGAATTGAAATGCATCAGTGCGTATATTGCAAGTCGCTAACAAGTATCCGGCATATCTAACGGAAAATCTGCCATATCAGCACAGCTGACTAGTCGCTACATAAGGCGTGTGTTCCTTTATAGCTCAAATCGACTACTCGGGGAGCCCAAATCGTTTCCAACTCTAGTCAAATGTTTATGCATTTTTACGGTAGTAATCTACACTGACAGTTTTCTGACGTACTCCGGCAGGGTTTCGTTTGTGCGTCCACAGCAATAAAGAAACATACGTATTATTACACACAGCGAATATGGTTGCGACCTCTAGCGACAAAAGTAGACAGGTCGGCAACTAAATTTGCGCTGTCGCCGAGTCTTCTATATTACACATAACGACTTAAGGGGCGATTACACTGAGCGACTTTAGACGCTGCGACCAAAGTCGCTGTGTGCAATATAGAAGACGCTGGACGCTCGGCGACTGAGAATTTACTAGCCGACCGGTCAACTTTAGTCGCTAGACGCTGGCGAGTAAATTCGCTATGCTTCTATGGTTTCTACATTATTTTCAACACAGCAGCAGTGTTGCCACTTGACGATTTTCCATCAGATCTACCGGACACTTGATAACAACACTGTTGGCGATTTTAGTCGCTGGTTGCTGTGTGTAATCGACATCACTGAGCATCTTGCAATATGCGCATGCGCGACCCACCTCAATTGCCAGCGCCTAGCGACTAAAGTCGCTCAATGTAATTGCCTCTTTAGGTCGCAACGTCTAGCGACTAAAATCGCTCATTATCAGTGTCAGTGTAATCGACCCTTTATGATCTTATTTTGAGAATAGAAATTGGAATAATTTAAATCATACGATATAATACTGTAATATCACAATATCGAAACAAAAAAAATAAATAAATAAAGCGTAATTATTTAGTAAAAATTGCCAATTGTTGTTTTAATTTAGCATCATTTGGTAAGGCAATCAACCATTTTCTTATACCAATTAATAAAACACTACTCATAACTAATATTGCACCACATATTGAATAAATATTTGGTATTTCATTAAAAAATATAATTTGCCATATAAATGCAAATACAATATCACTACTACGTGCAATAGCAACAGGACCAGCTTGTTCAATTTGTAATGCAATTGTTAATAATATTTGTCCTAAAAAACTAAATATAGCTAATAATACAATTAAATAACGATCATTTAAATTATTACATGGTGGTATACATAAATTACCTAATAAATATGTTATAAACAAACATTTAATTAATGCAAATAAACCGAAATTTGTCATTATTATTGAAAAATGTATTGTTTTTAATGCACGTAATAATATATAGGCATTAGCACCAAATAATGTTGCTGAAAATGCTGCAACAGCACCCCATATTTCAGTTTTTTGATCATCACGATCACCCAAAGCATTTATCGTATTATTAAATATAAATGATGGACGTGTTATTAATATAACACCAATTATTGTTAATATTATACTAAATATATTGAAAATACTACAACGTTCTTTTAGAAATAAACGTGCAAATATACTTGTAAATACTGGTACTGAAAATACAATAACTGAAGCATCAGCTAATGGCATATGACGGAATGCATAAAAACTCAACATTAATGCAGCTGTACCAGTGAAACTTCTCAATAATAATATAATACGTTTACCATATGGAAATAATGGTTCTTGTCGATATATAACAATCGGTATAGCTGGCAATAATACACCTAGATAACGATATGCAGCTAATGCAATCGGATCAATATCAGTTAACCATTTAACAATAACTGAACATAATGAAAAAAATAATGAACTTAATGTTGCTAAGATTAAACCTAAATATGGACAATAACAATCATTTTTTATTAATGTTGGTGTTTGTTGATAGGTTTTTATATGATAATCATTATGATGATGATGATGATGATCATCATCATCATCATCATCGACTAATTGTTGTAATTCCAAATTTTCTGGCATACTCCCTAAAAATCAACAATTTTATCAATTGATTTGTAATTAAATTGTTATAAATAATTACCAAATTTGATTACAAAAAAAAAAAAAATTGTGAGGTTAAGTTGTCTTAATTCTAAATTACCATCCCATGGTAATTATTATAGTTGGTACCACCCTTTTTTCTTCTTTTCATAAATTATGTGTTTATTATTTATTATTTTGAATGAATTTGTTTAATAATTGTGTAATTATTAAAGGAACCGGAAATAACCCCCAAAACTGCAATGTAATTTTGGTCGTCTAATTGTCAAAGTCAACTAGATAATGCGGCATTTATATATTTTTCATAAAGTGTCTAATTGTAGCGATCAAAACACAAATGTAGGGTTTTTATTTTTTTCATGATAATTATTATGATTGGTACGACCCTTTTTTCTTCTTTTCATAAATTAACTGTTTATTATTTATTATTTTAAATGAATTTGTTTAATAATTGTGTAATTATTAGAGAGGAACCGGAAATAACCCCCAAAACTGCAATGTAATTTTGATCGTCTAACTATCAAAACCAACTAGATAATGCGGCATTTATACATTTTTCATAAAGTGTCTAATTGTAGCTCAAAAACCTCAAAAGTAGGGTTTTTATTTTTTCCTACTTTATTTTCTCTTCTTCCTTTAATGATCTTTTTATGGTATTCTCAATTCATTTGCTTATTAATAATTGTGTTAATAAATAGAAAAACCGGGAATAATCCACAAAAATGCAATATAATTTTGGTCGTAGTCAACCAGATACTGCGTCATTTACAATTTTCATAGAGTATCTAATTGTAGCTCTAAATTTATATAATTTTTTTTTTAATAGGTGTGTTTTAAAGATGTTCTAATTGTTCGAACCGAATCTGTCCAGAGTACGTCGAAAAGTTGTTGGAGTAAGGTAGCCATATTGGAGTTTTAAAACGACTTGTGCAGCTTTTCACAGCGCTAAATTTGAAATTATAAGGAAACATCAGTCTTGGGGGACCATGGAGGAATTGTACCACAGTTCGAGGGAGAATTAATTTTATCGGGGCCGGGCCTCACTCTTGGCGTCCCTGCTCAAGATTTCGTAATTGATTAATCAAATTGAAAATTACGCTTTATGTTGCATGATTTCCATAATAACTAAATTTTGAGTATTTTGTAATATTTATAAAAAGATAAACTTACGGGACTGGGATTTTGTAAAGTTCTACAATGAAACCCAGTACCATTATTCTACGAGCTCCAAATAATTACGTTTCACAATAATAACGGCGGCGTCTATGCCGTACCAGCTGTAACCCCTCTTGTCCAGCTTGATGATAACTACAGCGCCGGATTAACCATTAAGCAGAGTAGGCGGTAGCCTGTGGACGCCATGCTTTTTAGGAGCCTCACGACAATAGATGAAATAACATTCATTTAATCTTGGAAGAAATTTACAGTCAAACTCTTACAATTTTTTTCAAAATATGGTTACCATTGGAACCGGACGTAAAAGTAGTTGTACGGACGCTAGCTACTATAAGATGAATAATAGAACAACATAAAAAAATGTTGTAGGTAGGAATATACTTCGCGAAATGCGCTCAGCCATTTCGAGATTGCAAGCCTAGGCCGCAATTTTCTCTTACAATTAGTACGTAAAATGTGCATTTCTCATATGGTTTATTGAAATTATGGGTTGATAAAAATATGAATTTAGGTATAAAGAGATTATTTGGGAAGACATAGGCGCTTAGATTTCGTTTGCTTAGGGACCTCCATAAGGTTTAATCCGGCCCTTAAAAACTATCAATTATTGGAATATTTTGCTTGTATTAATTTCGTATTATTGTAAATCTGCTTTGATGTTTGATTTCTATTGAAGTTTACGCATCTGTAGCGTTAAGCTTGGTTCAGATTAAGGATATAGTGGTGCATTAATCGGCTTTATACGGACGCTCATAGACGCGCTCCTGAAGAACGCATGGAAATTAACACGCCAAACAGTGGCCTAATTTCAGTTTTTCAATCGGCATGGCAACTACCGCGAAGGGTCCAGGAGATGTTTTTTTTTTTTTTTTAGAAAATTAGGCTAAAAATGGTAGTCTTTAGAGCCTTTTCGGTGCATTTTTCCACGACGAATTAACACTTATTGTACACAATCTAATCATAAGTTTTTTCATCAATCGTTTTGGAAATGTCAACATCAAAACTTCTTTCGATAGCCAAAGGAACCAACGAGGACAATCTCTCCTAGTTAATGGTACTCCTGGTGTATGTTTTTAACCGCCGCAAATACGAAAAATACCTCTCATAACCAGCTGAGTTCATTGAAATTGTAAAAAAAAAGACAAACTAAAAAGTTGAAAAAGGATACGGAACACACTTTACCAAAGACTTCATTACAGAAACGACAGCTATTTCTTGAACATTTTTGTCTTTCGATTCTTCCATTGGCAGAAGAAACTGATTGTCCAAAGTCCAATATTCAACACATATTTAGAAGATCTTCTAGTACGTTTTGCATTCAATCAGAGACGTAGCATAATACGGATGAACAGGACAACTGCTTCAAGCATCAAGTTCCAAAAGTGTCTCTAGACGCCACTTAAATAAGCTGAAATCTGTCTTTTTCTTATCAAAAATAAACACATCTTCGATAATCTGCTGTAAGTGCTAAAATACTACACGACCCTTATCTATCTTTGACTAATATCAAAGAATACATAGTCCATAGAAGCTCATAAGTCCAATTTTAGTAACCCATGTAAATCTTAGTACCTACCCTGAAAATCCGAGGGCGACACTTGTTCAATGTCGGTAATTAAGGTGATTACCATCAATAGAACTCATTGTCAGTAGCAGTCGCCATCAGTCGCTGACAGCCAGTCATGGCCGAATTGGCCTAATGGACAGTCAAAATTATTTGAAAAATTATTTGAGAAATGAAAACTAATAAAAGTAATAAAAAAAATAAATTCTCGCCTTAAATTACATGACTGACTGGCAGCGACTGCTACTAAGTTCCATCGGTAATCAGTAGTAATCACCTTAATTACCGACATTGAACAAGTGTCACTCCCTGAGTTTCAGGGTAGGTACTAAGGTTTACATGGCTCACAAAAATTAGACTTATGAGCTTCTATGGACTATGTATTCTTTGCTAATATTAAAAGCAAGATGTCATCGAAACGACAGTTTAGTGGCGAATTCATCCTCTTTGGCAACCGAAACTAAAGAAAATCATTGTACGAAATCTTAATTGCAAAATTTTGTATTTTACTAACACTTTTACTCGTAGCGTCGTAAGCGTAATGCCAACCAACGTCAACGTCTGGTGGAGTCGAGCCTTAAAACTATTCGAGGCTACAATTAAACACATCAAAAAAGGCGACATCTATTGATCCTATTAAGAACTACTCAAATTACACAAGTGTCAAACATACGTCAAAACAAACATTTTTTTGGGAATAATTTCTAAATTTTAGTCGATTTAATCAAAAATTAATTAATCTAATTATGATTATTACAACAATAATATTACAGTAATTAATAAATTTGATTGGTAATTATAGAATTTTACAAAATCATAACATAACCTCAAAATTATCAATTTTTGAAAATTACGTCGCAAGAATAATGGCAAGTTTTCTTGCTTTATTCCAACAAAATACGATTAAAATCACTGGTAACTTGATATTATACAACAATTTACGTCATTACGCCAGGTAATTATTATAATAATTGCGTTGTTTTTTGTTTGTGTTTAATTTGGTATTTTTTCGATTTGTTAGATTGGCGGAAGTAGGTCGTTTAGAATCACCAAAAATCAATGGTAAATATGAAACTGGTCAATTAATATTACATCGTGTATTTGGTTATCGTGGTGTTGTATTATTTCCATGGTTGGCAAGAGTTTTTGATCGTGATTTACCACAACATCGTAATGGTGATGATGAACCGTCAACTGGTGTTGGTAAAGAAGTCCGTGGACGTACACATACGTTTTATCAAGTTTTAATCGATCAAAGAGATTGTCCTTATATTGTATTATTATTATTATTATTTGTATTTATTCGAAATTAATGGTAAATTAATTTTAGAGAGCTCAAACTGAAGCTGTAACTTTCCTTGGTAATCAAGATTCATCTAGAAGTCTATATGCAATACCGGGTTTAGATTATGTGGCACATGAGGATATAATTCCATATACAAGTGCTGAGAAATCACCATTACATCATGAGTTATTTGATAAATTTCTGGCTTATGATCCAGGACAAGGTGATTGTTTAGATTAAACATAGCTCTCTTTATGTGCGAACTTGCATTTCAGCAGTCCCTCTATTCTCGATTAGGCCCAGTTCAGTTCTAGTTCCTTATCCGAGATTTAGCTTCATTTCTAACCGACCTTGTCCTATATTCCTTGAGCATAAGACTCATTTTTCGTTCAACTACGTCCAATAGCTGGTTGAAGCCTTTCCTAGACATTTAGCGAACGAGTGCTAAATCGAACAGTGTGTACGGCAGCGCAAACGATGATCCGCTATTTATCGGTACTATTGGGGAATAGAAACTGCGCATGATCATCACGTTTGGTTGCGTTCGTTCGTCAAATGTGGACGCGCAGCTTTACGCGTGTAAATATACCAAAATAATTGTTGTTGTAGATCCCCCATTTAAAGCACAAGAAACGTTAAAAGCATGGCAAAATAAGAATCATCCATGGTTGGAATTATCTGATGTACATAAAGAAACAACAGAAAATATACGTATAACAGTAATACCATTTTATATGGGTTATAGAGAATCACATTCAACATCTGTATATTGGTGGCGTTATTGTATACGTTTAGAAAATTTAGGTACATTAACTGTACAATTACGTGAACGTCATTGGCGTATATTTTCATTATCTGGTACATTAGAAACGGTACGTGGACGTGGTGTTGTTGGACAAGAACCAGCATTAACACGTACATTACCAGCATTTCAATATAGTAGTCATGTTAGTTTACAAGCACCCAGTGGGCATATGTGGTAAATTATGCTTAAAAAAAACAAAAAATAGGACACTTTCTATTTGTGTATTTGTTTTATAGGGGCACTTTTCGGATGGAACGTGAAGATGGTTATACGTTTGATTGTCGAATTCCACCGTTTTCATTGGAAAGTAAACCGGATGGTGGTGGTGGACCTACTGTACCGCCTGATACTATTTAAATCTCAATTTTTGTTTATTTAAAAGAAAAAAAATATGTAAAAGTATACAGAAATGGCTGTGAAATTTTAATAACACCTCAAATTTACAATTGTAAAATATTTTAGAAGAAGAGTATTAGACGACTTGATTTATCTTTTTAAAAAAACTAACTAATGATAAGATACGGTTTGATTTATAGTTTAGCCCTTTTAGCATCGACGGTATATTAATAAAAACTTCTACAGGCCTTATAGATTTTATTTATTGTTGCTTCCATTCTGTACCAAATTTTGTTCTATTTTCCGTTGACGAATTCGGGGGTTTTTCTGCTTTTTTTCTAAAATCAATGACAACAGAGTATGAACAGGTATTTTCAGAATTCTGTTTTGAGAGATCGGAACATCGTCTTAATTGATTAAATTGCAGAATCCACGATATTTATCAAAAACTTATGTTCTTACCTGTAATGCTTCAATTTTTTAATTTTTATGTAAGGCTTTTGTTCTCCAGTAGCGTCCGTCCCTGTTTTAATTGAAGGAAAAATGTGAAGAAATAAAATAAAAGAAACTCCAACAGATTGATTATAAAATTTTTCTATATATCGCATGAATCACTTAATAAAAGTTTGTTTTTATTTATTTTTAAAATTTCCATTTTTAATTTATGTTCTTCTTTTAACATTTGCATCTCTAAATTATGTTTCTCTTTCATTAAATTATATTTTAATATTAAATGTTCTTTTTTCAATTGTTCATAGGATGCTTTTGCTTTCAACCAATTTATTAATTCACCACTAAAACATTTATCTAACACAGGAGATAGAGAAAAAACAAAACAATCAACATTAATAAATTCAAAAAAAAAACCGTAATTATTCGGTGTACAAAATAAATTTCAAAGCGTTTTTTCGAAAGAACAAACATTTATTTGTAGAAAACCCAAGGAAATTTTCTCCATTTTTGGATTATGAAAGAATTCCAGCAGCAGAGAAACTTTCATCTTTTGATGGGTACAAATGTTTCAAAATTTACAAGCATTTTGCATCTAATGGTAGAAATGATAGTCCGAAGCAGAAATGTAGGGACCATACACTGGAGCCGTGCTGTTAGCTAGCCCAAAAGCCACAGAAGGCAAGAAATACGTACCTGGGAATGGAGCGCAAAAATGCTTAACTGGAAGAGGCATGCGACAGGCAAAAAAGTTTTTATTAACCATTTGCCTCAGAATGCTAAAAAAAGTCGATCTAAGTAAGAACGAACTACGACTTGTAACGGGACTCTTAGACCCTGTTGGAACCGCCTGAAAATTGATAGCTATTCAGACATGGCGGAAACCGCGTAGATTTACAAGCGCCATCCAAGCTACATTTCAGTCAGCCAATGTAGTGGTATACATTTTCAACATGCGGAATCCGCCATACAACTGTACGACCTAATTTGATCCTGTAGTAATACAACCGTGCGGCATCCATGCGGATCTGTTTGCCTGCGCTTGAGTTGCGGATCCACAGTCCTTGCAGACAAGTGTGAACAACTACGTATACGGTAATGTAAATAGGATCCGCCTCGGAAACCGCCGTGTCTTAACTGGTGAGAGCACTGTCCAATGAGATACCATCTCAAAAAAAAAAACTGGGCAAAACAGTCAGTGAGAGATGTGAGATTGTGTAGATCGGACAATGAAACCTCTGAACACATATTATACAAATGTGACGCCTTGGCGACCCAGGCTGTATGACTTTATTATCTGCTGAAGTGGCGAGGAGGTCTTCCCAAGAGATAGTTACCCTTGACTCACATAAGACTCACCCACCTAAACAGCATGACCTCCAATAGATCAGCTGTGATTGCACTATAACCTAATCCAATGGTAGGACTTTACATTGAGTGCTCCAGAATTTCCCAATCAAGTGTCAAAAACGTTTCCTTCAATGACGTAACAATATGAGGCTTTGCAGTTGTCATGAAACAATTTACCGGAGGGCAATCCTTTGCCAGTGAATGCACATTTTCGAGTGATTTCTACATCTGGTCGCTTCATTTGGTTCAAGCAGTTCCTGGGAGTGAATATTGCAATTTCTCCAATGTGCATCATAGTGGCATCACTACTACAAGAGACATATGGTTGATTTACGAAAAGGTCAACTTTAAGTGGAGATTAAGGAAGGGAAACTGCACCCAGCCTTAGATATAGCACTAGCTCTTAAGCCAGATATTGACAATTCAATCTGTAAGATTACAAGATCACTCACGCTTCCATAAGAGAACCAATTAGCTGTCCTTGTGTTTTCTGGCGGTATTAATTGCAATGTGTAGTGTTTGTAGGACTTGTAAGAGGCGACTTCCCCACTCAAGAACTAACGCGATAGGATTGAGCACTGTAGGTTTAATCTGGTAATTCTACACCATTTTGAAGAGTATAGAATCGAGGAGAAGCAGAAATATAAGTCCAAGAGGATGACCAAAGAGTATAAGATAGAGAAGAAGTAGCCCGTAAAAGCCAATGCTAAAATGGACTAACATGTCTAGTGAGCCTAAAACAAACAGAGATATTGACTCTTAAAGGACTGCTTCCAATGAGGGCCGTCTTAAGCGGGGTGTACAAGGGGTGCGGTGCACCTCGGAGTCCGGTTTTTGGGACGGCAGCTAAGATTTGTTTATCCATTTTGTTTAAAACTAGCCACTAGTTACTACTCAGAAATGTTATATGCAGGTGAACACATTTCATCTAGGGACATAGAAGAAACTGCAAGTAATAGGACAGTCTTAACCACTTGCGCTACGATTTAACTTTAGGTAGCCGCGCCGCGCTCCACGATATAACTTGCGGTAAAGTGTTACATTGACGCCGCACCGCATATGCGAGCGCTAGGCTTTAAGCAATGCCTTAGCGTGTTGGTAGGGTCTTACATAAAGAATAATGAACGGTTGCACTGTTAGCCGACGTGCCACACACGTCGTTTTTGATTCTGCACCAAATGCCTATCGACGTGGTATACACGTCGCTTTCGGTTTTGTTCAAAAATTGTCTGAATAAACCCGGCTTTATTTAGTTCAGAATTGCTTATTTCCTCTAACCCTATGCTAGAATCCATATAGAGACGATGGTATATGAAGATTTGCACCCTGGCGGCAGATAAGCTAGAGACGCCCCTGCTTCCAATGCCGGATTAAGGCGGGAATCGGAGAGCACATGCTCTAGGGCTCGGTTAGTGGAATTTCTTTTTTGACTGGTACAAAGTAGGGACTAGAAGCCAGAGCATTAGCTGTTTCTCCTCTATCTAACATTTTTTTCATACAAATAGTCCCCCAATTCACGCTCTAAAAGGTAGAGGCAAACAGTGAAGGATCTTGTATTGAGCAGAATGACGTCTAAACCAGAATACCAACTGTATTATATAAAACGATAAAAGAGCAGATTTGTTTTAGACAAAAGACGAACGCTTTAAAACTTGAATGTACACCTAATAATTGATTAATTAACTACCTGTTTTACAACAAACTAAATGTTTTGTACGTCTTTGCCATAATCGTTGTGGTCTATGTTTATTCCATTTACTACAACCAGGTTCGTCTGTACAATTTTGTTGTTGTTGTTGTTGTGGTGGTGGTGGTTGTTGTGGTTGTGGCAGTTGTTCTTGGTGGTGGTGTTGTTCTTCTTCTTCCTCTTCTTCATGTACAATGTGATCTTCTTCTGGTTCTTGTTTGATTGGTACAAATTCTTCTACTTTTTGGCCTACTATTCCAATAATAATAATTATTATTATTCAAATTTTGTTGGTGGGGGTAGTGGTGGTGGGGAATGGGGGGCAACTTACAGCTATTCTCTGAATCACCATCTAATGTTGATACAAAACCTAAACGTCCATCTAAAATTGCTTTAACTTTTTGTTCAACTTCATTTAATGGTATTGAATTTGTATCTAATGGATCACCATCAATTTCCATACAATTAATTTTATCATTTGGACATTTTTTTCGTACATTTTTTTTAATATTTTCATATTTTTTTTTTAATATTTTAACAGTTCTATATACGGATTTACTACTAAAATTGAATTCTTCTTCAATAGCACGCCATACTTCAGCTTTTTCATTATTTGATATTGTATCAGTTTTTTTATTTTCAACAATATCTTTATATTTTTCAATTAATGTTACCAATAACATCTCCTCATTTGGACGAAAATTACATGAACGTTTCTTCTCTTCCATTATCTACAAAACAAACAATTAAATGATAATAATAATAATAATAATAATGGTTATGTAGGTAGGTTACCTTTGGTATTATTTAATTTGTTCTTATGAATATTATCGATAAATATCCAAATTTACCAAAATGTGCAAATCATAAGTTTGTTGATTTTTTTGTTTTATTTTATATTTACCTACGTGTTATCATTGATAAAAACTATAGAAAAA
>JAZBGY010000326.1:0-72593 GCA_037414755.1 Lydus trimaculatus | reverse complement strand
ATCCATTTTATAATGCATCTTCTGCTATTTCTATTAGATTTTTAAGAGCAACAAGGGCCGGAAAGAAAATCATCTTTAACGACCTATACAGAGGACGACAGATATTGTATTCTTTTAAAAATCACATAAATTTTGTTTAGAGAGACAGTAACCATCTTGTATAGGATTGTTTTGTTCAAAATCTTGTCATTGTTGTTGTTTGTGTGTTATTTTTAGAAATATTCATTCAAAGTATATATGCGAAAGTTGTTGGGTCTTCCCCAAGTAAGCAAGCAAGCGAGCAAGATTCGAGGGTCCTAATTAAAACGAACGTCGACTTCCTGTACAAGTTCATTAAAGTCGGGATGTGACCGTACCGTATCCCTTATTGGGGATGCCAAATGCGAAACGAAAGCAAGGAAAGATGATAAAAGGGGGAAAATGAAACGTAACTAATCATAAAAATGAAGAGAACAGTTCTATACCTGAAATGTATAACCATCATCACAACCACATCAAATATATGCACTGAAATTTCATGAAATAAATTTCAGTATGAAATTAGGACAAATTTCATTTTGATGAATTTAGTTAATACCTGTCTGGTGGAATGTAATAAATTACCGTACAATGGTACACTTACAACACTATTTATTTGTAGCAATAAATTGCAACACAAGTGTGAAATGTAGCTACACTTTTACACTAGAATTTGTACAACTTTCGAATAAAATGGACAAAATCGATCATTATTCCAGCTAAATCCGCTAATAAGTTCTAACACTTGCCGTTTTATGAATGCAACACTGTCTGTAATGGTTTCCATTTAATATTTACGACTCTCGTATTCTTGAAAATATTTTATTTTAAGTTCAGAATTGTTCAAAAGACAAGCAACAAAATCAAATAAAAAACCGAACGTAATTTAATCCATTTCTGCTTGGAAGAGTTGTCTTTTTGGACAACCGGTCGAAAAATAATTGCCTTGGCAAACGATAGAATTCAGATACGGTGGCGTTAATTCAAATAAAACAAAATAGAATGTTGTGAAACAAAGTAGATGTTGTGTAAAAATGAAACAATAAAAAGACAAGAAAAGGCTCGTGGAAAAATCTTAGCATTTAACTTGATGAAAACTAATCGGAGACTCATGACAGTTTATACGCATCGCTTATGAAAGAGACAGGAAGAAATAAATAAAATTAGAAACAAGAATCGAAGTGGGCGGTGGTATTTTATGAAAACTGAAAACTGAAATAAAAATATACAAACTGAATTATTACGATACGGTGGTGGGTAATTGAAAATCAAACAAGGGTTGTTGTATACGACCAAATGATAACGATAGCCTATCGTAAATTCCTTTCAACTAAAATAAGAAAGTTATTATTGTAAAAACAAATAATAATAAAAAAAATTGAGAAATTACCGGAACAATATGAAAAAATTCGCAAACATTCAACGGAAATGAGAGACAATAAAAAAGTCACACCTTTTTATTGTGGGTGAGAAACAAGCTATTCCCAAATATATTGTTCACTGTTATCAGTACCTGAAATTTTGGCAAACTGTGGATCAAAAATTCCGCTTAAATACTCTAGCGACATCTCGTTTTGAATCAAATAATCTCAACATATGTATAGCGGTTAATGTCCCAACTACCACACATTCAATGACAGCGTCATCTAGAAGCAAATAGCGCAACTACTTTGTCTTGCAATTTCGGTTGTTATCCAGACTATTCAACATCCGATTTAGCCATCTTGGATTTATGATTTTTTGAAGCATTATCAAAACATGTAGCAGATGGAAAGGAATCTCTAACAATTTGTGCCCTAGAACAGTTACAACAAAATCCTTATAAAAGCTGTTTGGGAGAGGTTACGGGTTACAATTACAATTTACAAACTAATATTGAAAGTTATCACTTTTTGAATGTGGAACAAAGAATTTTTGACCTGCACATACTATAACCTTTATGCGTTTTTCATTAGAAACAACAAATAACTCAATTGAGAACTGAACGTGTCTTTTTTCTTTTCATTTCTGGATAACACATTCAGTTGTGTATATCGAATCTGCTTTCTCTTTGTCTTTCGCGAAGCACGAAACCGGCTCATATGTATGATTTTAGTATAGTTTCGCGGCGCGACATACAAACAACTCTTTAGTGCCACATTTTTTTAGTAACATTACAGTGCTAAAGTGAATTTATTTCATAGATGAAATGTTTTAATAAGTGATTAATTAAAAGGAAATAAGAGTCAATGCACGGATTAATTCTAGAAAGGTATAGATAACGTTTTTGTTTGAATTTTATGGATTATTTCATTGACAGAAACAAAAAAAAAACAAAACGCTATTGTCTTTTGAAGAGCAAAATTCTCTAATTTAGGTATTTTCAGATATCTTTAATTAATTTGAAAGTTAGATAATCTATTGTCATTGTTAGTGATTTATCTGATTTAGAACAGTCAAGATAAAAATTATTGAATCTTCCGGGATATTACAGAAAGATTACGATTACTATTCAATATCAACAGAGAATTTTTATGAAATTGTAAAAGTGTATGATAAAGATGGAATCTTAAATAACATATTAAACATTAAATGTTGTTTTGTTGTTGTTGTATCGTCGTCTGACCTAAACCTCGAGGCCAGTTTGTTGGGTTCATTCACGGACCTACTATTAAAATCTCGATATTGTTTATTTTGTAACATTTTGTTAATAATACCTATTTTAAAATTACTTTTTTATATAAAATTTGGAAACAAAAACACTTGATAATCACCACATCAAAGATTACATCAGTTAATTACTTCCGGAAATCTCGCTTAATCTTGTTCTACGTTTTTCGTTTTTGTTTTAAAACAAGAGAAACAAGAAAAAAACCAGATCACACTCGATTCGAACTAGAAATGTATATGTACACAATGGACCGTTAACCTTTGATAAATCTTTCTCTTCTTTAACATGTCGTGATTGTTAAAAGAAGTCGAAAGAAATCGCCCAAGTGTGTAACGGGTTAAGTTGTAGGCTGGTTCCTCATCATCGATCAACATTATCAGCTGGTTCGTCTTTGATAGTTGAAATAAAGGAGGTCAGTCACCAACTTAGGCCGGACAAAGCCTGCAGGCTTTCATCTTTTCCGCTTTTTTTCTTCATCTCCACTCTTTGACTAGATTTTAGTGTCATTGACAGAGACCCAAAATACGCAATACGCAATTTTATGTAATTCGAGCAGATGCTCAATAATCTGAATAATTAAACAATCTAGTCTATGTTAATTTCAAAAGAAATGATGAATAGCGTGTGTATGACCTGAATTGTTGAAACATGCATATAGTAACATCTCGATAGATAATTATGTGTGGAATGTGTTTAACTAAACAATTCTAAACACTTTCGTGACATTGAAATGGAAATTTCAGAGAAATTTCGAAACAATTCCCCCAATTATTTGGTGGAAAAAAGTGCAATTTTTCTGAAATCGCTCCCAAAAACATCAGTATTAAAATTAATGAAATTTCACTAAGATGATGACAGATTTCTTAACAACTAAGCAGCTTTATATAAGCTGCTTTAAAATTAAAATATTCAATTTCAATATAGGCAGATGAAAAACGAAATTTTCCACTAGACGACAATAAAATCCACTCAATCGTAGTAAAGTGCATAATTAATTTTATTTTATTGTAAAATTTTCTCAACAATAATGGTATCGCTCAATTATTAAATAAATAATTGTCGTATAATGATTGTATGCATTATAATTGACAGTTTTCTGATATATAGACATGTTATTATGATATAAAATCAAGTGTTATATACATGTTCCAACAATAGAATTAATTCACAAAACAGTTGAATATTAATTAACAAGTTTGAAGAGGACTAGACGCTAATTACAGTTGTTGATGATAGACAGCAATGATGAGGATGATATCGTCATTAACGGCAACATAACTACCATCATTTGCACATCAAAAGATTACAGTTCTTAATTAATAAATAATAACAACCATTAAAATTGGTGGATGCGCCACACAACCGTATACCGTAACAATAAAGTGAAACTGTAACAATTTCAAATAAATGCAAGAATTACGTAAATTATTAACATTTTTATTGTTGTTTATTTTATAATTTTGCAATAATAACGACAATTGAATGCGAAAAGTTGCGTTATTATTATAGAATGGTGGTATTGTTATTGAAATAATTTGGTAATTTGTTTCAGTACTGAAATGAGGGAAAGAGAATTATGGACTGTAGGATCTGGTACATTCTACAGTCATTCAGGCGAAGTGGAAAGCGGTTTACATTCTTTGTCTATACAAAGATTAGATGCACTTCTTTATACAACAGGTGAGTATTTTTAGATAACACGATTTACGATGAATTTCCACTATTCGTCGATAGAGAGCACTCAATTTTATTATTATTTGATAGTTTTCATATTTTACAATTGTTGAAATTTAACAATAAAACTCATAATTCCATTTTGTCCATTTGAAGATTTAAAGAAACTGTAAAGTTGTAACAGAAAGTTGTTGGAGTAGTTGTGTAGGAGGAGGATAATCTTGTAAGCTTCAGTGAACTTTCAAGCTTCTTATTCCAGTGATATCGTAGATAACATATCTATTAAAGCTGCTACAACTGTTGTGGAATAAATCATATTGCTGTTGTGTAATTTGATTTTTTGCTCAAAAGTTGAAAAAATTAATATGAGGAAGCACAAATTTACGAGACTAAACAGTTAGAGTTTAATTGATAAATTTAATTTTAAAGTAAACGATCTAAACGATAATTAGTCGCGATGTTAAGTACATTTAGTAACTTTTAATTGCATTTAAACGCCAAGTAATTGTAAAAACTGTTGGATAATTTCCAGTTTCAAGTACAACGTCAAATTAGTAAATTTTCTTCCATCTATACCGATCTAATAGACTTGATTGTAACATAGTAGAAGGTAGAACAATAGCCAAAAAGTGTTGCTTGAGAAAATGAATAACAAACTCAACACCTGGAGGATTGTTTTAAAGTCCAGTCAACAAACGCAAACAAAAACTGAACGAGTAGTGTTCTGTCAAGACTTTGTAATAAAACGTTACACAACAACATGTCAAACTTTGTACAGGGAATAACAACTTTTTCAGAATTCTAATTGAGGTAAAATGCAAATACAAAAACCGCTGCTGCTATTCTCGCTCATCAAAAAAAAGCATAATTAAAAGAAGTATAATATTCCTGCGGGAGCACGAAAGTTTCCATACAACTGCAATTTTTCCCAGAATTTGAATAAAACAATGCACTATAGTTCAAACAATTGATTGACTGCCAGTAGCTATTTGTATTTGTTTTACTACGTTCTGTTTTCAGATTTGTGTCAACATTGATGTAAATATAAGAATCAAAGATAGAAAACTCTTACGACAAGTCAAATCTCACAAGAGTCATTTGCATAATTTTCCTTCCTGTCGAGATAAATACAGAGTAATGGAAAATGTTGTTTTTTTTTTGTATTTTTCATTAAAAAAACGTTTTCAAATATATATGTTTTTTCATTAAAAAGAAATTTCAACATTTGAATGTTTAGTAATTTCAGGATTGATATTAAATGGAGTCAGTTCCGTGTGCGTTTCGTTCGAGAGTAAAACGTTCTAAAATATCAAATGATTGAGAAGTTGGTGCACGTTTCGTACGTGAAATTCTCCACTACTAGGTCTTTATATTAGGGTGGTTGGTAGAAATTGCACCATCTGAGAAAGACAGTAGTGTGGTGATTTGACAGTGAGTGGAATTGATGCGAATGACATGTTCACTATTCTGTACAGATCTCTAGGGGCATTAAGAGCATAAAGTTGAAATGTCATCTAAGATACACCGGTAGGATCTAGCATTTTCTCTTATTTTTTTTGTTCAAGACTAAACGTTCGTCCTATATTCATTGATATCATCTAGATTCGTATCCTAGTTCGTGATGATTTTTGCTCTTATCATTCTCGATATTTTGTAGTTTCTGCAAATGTAATCAAATTTATGTTAAAAATATGATAGATTATGCCACACAAATCTGACTGAACTCAATAAACTAAATCCAATTTTCCAACTTCAACCTTTATAACATACAAACTTTACATTGACCTATAAAATACGTATTCAATTCAACCAATGCAATCGAGCTGGAACAAAACTGATATGAATTTGTTCGTATAACAATCGTATATCGAACGGATTTAACACAATATGGAACTATTAAAGCATGAAAACAGCAAAAAATATTCGATCCTCATTATTATTATTATTATTTGTAAATATCGATTGAAGGCCTCAAAATTTTGCCAAACCATTTCCTTGAACTAAAAAAAAAAAGTAGTCTAAAAATAATTTGACCAGGCTAATGGCTGTAGTAATCAACACGCACCCTTTCAACAATTCTTATAAATGGTCAATATTGGGTAGTTTTATTTGATACCACCTTTATACGAGCATTTTATTGTAATAAATGAATTTTCGTAATAGAAAGGTTATTGGACATTGTTACGCACAGTTATTTTTAGAAAGAGATTGATATTTAAAGGTTTCGATTTTATAATTTTCATAGAATTGCTCCAACATTAAATGAATATAAAACGTAAAATAATAAAAATATAATGACAATAAACACGAAGATAGTCATTTTGTTTGTTAATAATGATAGTAACAATAATAATAAAGTGTTTAATAATGATAATAATCAACTAGACGACAAAGATTAATTATGAAGAATGGAGACGATGAATGATTATTATTTTATCTTGGAAAATACCACATTATTGATTAAACTACCAAACAGAGGGTGGTAATCTTATCATGAAAATTGTAAAGGAGAAAGAAAAAAAAGAATAAATTAGAGGGATAATCTCTAGAGAATTCTCGAGTAATTAAGCAGCTTTTATAAACATAAAACAATCAAAAAAACTTCATCATTGGAAATAATTCTATTGTTTTCATATTTTTTTGCCTTCCGCTCCATATTCATCCGACAACTAATAATTTCATATTTAAATCCTTAAATAATATTAGTAGGACATGTACTCAACGTTAAAAGCATATAACGTAATTCCAACACCTATATACTGTTTATGTTCAATTAATTTTAATCGGAGTTTTTAATGGAAATTTTGTTATTCACTAGCTTATATGTACATGGTATATCTTTGGTTTATTTACTGTACAAACAAATTATGTTGAAGTTAAGGGTTGTTTTTTAAATAACCCTTCAAAATAACTGATTAAAATCTAAATTTATATAATTATAACAAATATTAATCCAATTATTCTAAATAAAATTAAATTTGAATAGGATAAATTATCGATTCAATTGTTGTTAAACACAATGACCTATTAGTGGTGTTTTGTGGCTAATGGGATGAATTCCATTGATACAATAGCCAGCCAACATTGCATTTATATTCCACAGATTATTACAATAGCAGCGACATATGTCCTTAATTTCCATTAGAAAATTAACAAAAAAAACAAACACACAATTTCCAGTATAATTAACGGGAATAAAGTCAACTTTCTGACAATTGACGTGTTAATTGGTGTGATTAACAATTTCATTAAAAATGCTGACTTTGCTCAAACGTAATGAGAATAATCGGGGACAATTGTATTATCAAACGTCCTCTCACATAAAGGTGTATAGTCTGTTAAGTGACTTGAGAGATCCTGTAAAATAATAAAAATTAGTTAACAACAGATACAACAGCAAAAGACTTGATAGAAATATGGTGAAAATTTGCGACTGTAAATCAGCATTTGAAAACATATGGAACGGTCTTCTCAATGCAAGTAGTTTTCTAATATCTATTTTACTTTAAACAAGTCCAATATTAAAAACTGGGCAGTGTGTCGTCATGACAAATTTTAAATATTTATTTATGTTAGCAATATTTAACCATTTCCATCAAATCCTTGCTGTTGTATCTATTGTGAACTAATTTGTATTATTTTCCCGGATCTCTTAAGTCACTTAACAGACTATACGCCGATGTAAATGCCTTATTTATGCGTTAAGGCGCATCTCCACACGGACGCATTTAGTCGATAATCAAATTTCTCGTGTAGGTAGCAGAGCAAGTCAGCAGTTTTGAGTGCTGCCTACCTGTCCACACAATACTGCAATTGTTTCATGCGAGAGCCGTAAATGAATAAACATTAAAGGAATGTTGCAAGCAATGTATGTCCCGTGTAGACGTGTTTTATGGTTAGTTAGTTTGTTGCGAATAATTGTAAAAAAACTTATGATTCTTGGTGCTTTGTTGGTAATGATTGCAGCATGTTTCCGTGTGGAGACGCACCAGAAAAGTATTTCAGTAATTTAGAGAAGAAACTCTATTTGTAAGTAATCTATTTCTATAATAGAAAATGGGAAATTGTAGTGAAAATAGCAGTCCCGTTGGTGAATAAGTAGAGATTAGTGGTTTTTCGAATAAGAACAATTTTTGATCTAACATCGAACAAATCCACAATATCAGCATTACGCACTTAGAGTAGATTAGATTAGATTATAAGGGTTATTTGGCCATTATAGCCTTCCTGAACTGCGACCACAGCTGATCTATTGTTCTTAACCCTCCATCTATTGATATCCCAGGAAAGATATCTTTTCTAGCAAAGCTAACTATCTCTGGGGAACTTTTTTGCTATTTCAGCAGGTGATAGTCATATTGTCTAGATGTGTGAGTCTTGAATGAGTCAAGGCATCACATTTGCATAATATGTGGTTGGAGGTTTCGTTGTCCTATCCACACAATCTACATCTCTCACTGTCTGTTTTACCCAGCTAAGAGCCCAGTCTTAGTTCGTTCCTACTTATTGTTAGATCGAGAAGCTTTCTAACCTGCCGCATTCCTGGACATTGTCTCCAGTGGAGCATTTCCCTGCTCCATTCCCGCGTACAAATTTCCTGCCTTCTGTGGGTCTTGGTTAGTACACAATATGGCTCCACATCTATGAGTGGAGTCATAGCACCTGTTCTCGCAAGATCATCGGCTATTTCGTTACTTACCAGAACATCCCTGATGCCTTTGCACCTATGCAACATCATGCACTCTCTAGTAAACACAATCCTGTCGTATCACTGACTTCAATTTAATTTTTGTTTCTAGTTTAAGGCATTAATTTACGTGAGACATGCTGTATATTTTAAAGATATTTAATTGAATGCTTTGTTAGTATAAAACAGTGGTTTTGGGAATACTTTGACACGGAATGATTTATATTACTGTCAGTTTCAATTGATGAGGATGATTGGAAACAGTCGTATATACCTGTCGCCAAAGGACTTAATACCAACAATATCTTTATGGTAAATTAATCACATGAGATAAACGCCATTTATCACATGTGCGTTGTTATTAGTCGACTATACATATATTTATCCCCTATAGAACAGATGTAGATACCATTTCAGAATAATAGATGTAGAATCATGATTAGTGATACATTAGGGAATTATTTTATTAAATAAATTTATGATTGTAAATGTATTAAATATTAATTTGTTAATTAATTCTGTAGATGCATAAACAAGATGCAAGTTGATTTTAGTTGAAAATGTTTACATGCAAAGTTTTATGAATAATTTTAAGTTTTGTGAAATATTGATTCAAAAACTTAAAGGGGGAATATGATTAAAGATCAGCGAATAATAATGCATGTTGTCGTTTAAAAAACGTTTTATTTTAATTCCGTTAGAGTAGTAGAAACAGCTCTCAAATCTATATACATGACACTTTGATTTATATCTTCATTCACATGCAAATACTACCACCACCCTCATAAAATATGTCCTATCCAACAGTGAATTATTGTGTCACCTGTATTGCAGTTATAATAATGACGGTGCTATTAATTTAACTAGAAAACATTCTAGAACTTGGGTGAATTCAAAGAAATTTTAATACACACAAGTTTTGTGTTGGTCTTTATATAATTAATGAAATAAACAGAGAGAATATATTATAAGAAGGACGATCCTCTATAAGCAACTCGAAAAATGTCACCTTCAACCGGGATTCGTACCCGGGTCTCCTGTTGTTTTCGCAGCATGTAGGTATGCTGGACCAAGAAAACAACGGGCGAATCCCGGTTGAAGATGACATTTTTTGAGCTGCTTATGGAGGATCCTCCTTTATTTCATTCTTTAATTAACCTCCATGGGAATATTTAATTTTATATAAGTCGGTAAATTTTATCAACATTGACAATACAGTAGATTGACCTCTTCATTTGAAATATTCACCCCTACCCTCTGTGTGTGTCTGTGTTCATGTTAATTTGTGAATGTGAGGGTGTTATATCTAACCCTTACGTTACATTTACTGTCTTTATTTAGAACTATATTAGAAACGGCCGGTACAAGGACGCGTACACAATTTGTTCGAATGTTGGTGGTAGCGGTGGCGACGGCCGCCGCCGCCGTTACGGTGGTGCCTATCTTATTAAAAAGTTTAGACGTGTGTGATACCTAGAACCTATCGTTCCCACTAAATATAACCAACTATATAGATAGTGGATATTGTGGTGATTGTGGTGTTTCATATACACCCACAAAAAATAAACGATTCTATTATTTCGGGTTAGACTAATAATAATCAAAAAAAAAATAAAAGAAATTATAAACAATTCTATTATTATTATTTTCTTTTTAACAATAAAGTGTTGAATTTATTACTATTGGGACCGCAACAACAATACGAAAACGTAAGGCAATTGTTACAGTTATTGTTTTGTTTCTTTGCTTTAGTGATTTTATTGCTTCCATTTAGATATAAATTTTTAGAATTATGAGTTTTGGATTGTTGTCCTAATAACAGTGATAATAAAAAATATATTTTGATTTATATCAGTAACATAACGTTTATTATTATTATTATTTTTTTTGATGACTTGTGGCTTAATCCACCCATTTATTTATTTTTATCTAAAATATATTTACTAATTGCCAATTTCCTGTCTAGCTGATAAATCACTAGGTCGTATAGATAATTTCCGCTATTTTGAATAAACTAATTCATACAGGATCTGTCAGAAAGTTATTTCGACTCCCAAATCAAAATTTAAAGGCTCTTATCGATTGCTTGAAAACGGTTTTAAAAATCCTACATTTTCCAAATTGGTTCGAGTATCAGGCGCGTAACTATGCATAAGTACAGGGCACACAATGCGTAAGGACCCAAACTTTAGGGGACTAATAATAGGAGTTACAGTAGATAAAGGTTTTATAGAATCCGGTTGATATTAAAAGAATTGGGGGACTTGGGCTATTTTTGCGTAAGCACCAAGTTACGCCGCTGTGGAGTATAATTTTAAAGTATAGGATACCCTAGATTATCGCGATATTCGATTTAACGCGATTTACAATTTGGTATCGAAAATTCAATTATCGCGCTCCAAATTCGAATTGTCGCGATATGAAAATGAAGTAACTAATGGCATAACTAAGGTGAACTTCGATCTGAGACTAAAAGAGATTGAAGTAGATGGTGATTAGAGCCTGCGGTATTTTTCGCGGTAACAATAACCGCAATCATCGAAATATTCCTGTAATACGTAGTTTGGTTAAGTTTACTCCTTGAAAGTTTAATAAGAACAAATTTCAAGAATTATTGGCAAAATTACAGATTTTATTAAAAGTTTGTATGTGTAAAAAATATAAATGTAATTTTAACAATACGCAGTGGTGGATCTAGCCTCTTTGGAGCCCGAAACTACTAATAATTTTGGGGTTTCCGAGATAAAGACGACAACAATTAATTGTACGAAACCTGTATTGTAGAATTCGACATTTTGCGATCACTTTTTGGCGCCGAATTGAGCTTCACGACCTGGCGCTCATAGTATCATCACAAATGCGCCCCTGACAGCAAAATCATTAAATTATAAACTAATTTTGCCATATTTTAAAATATTTGGCGAGAATAATTGGTTGTACGCTTAGGAAACAAATGTGATTTTTGTCAAAAATGAGTTCTTCAGGGAGACATTTTCTAAAAATTTAGAACGTTTCCTAGAAGTAACCTAAATACGATAATTTTCTTAAAATAATTTTGGATAGTTTTGTCTTGCCAAATGGTTACCAACAATGTAGGCTTTTTGTTGAATCCCAAATACGGAGAAAGTAAATTTTATTTTTGTGATTTTGTCAACTCTGCCGTAAAACAGAATCTAGTTTTGGCATCTCTTCTTACTTTAGCAAGCAGGTGAATGTCGATCGCATTGTTTGTGATCTCGATGAGAACCTTCTGATCTTTAGAGTTTCAACAAGATGTGTTATTCCTGCAGGCAAGTCGTAATTTATTCCTTTTCTAATGTTGTTTTATCCGTTTTCGCGCCGTATCGTTAATCATTAAGAAACAGTCCAAGTTCCAAGGTTTTTCTAACAATTGTTTGAGTATTCTTTTGTTTTTACGAAAAGCTAAACTCACCCTTCAACCCTCCTCCTTTATCCGGGCTTGGGACCGGCAACAGTATTGCTACTGTAGGCAGCGTTACTATACGCATAATGTACTGATAAAGCACTTTCGGCGTAAAATTGGCATATTATAAGATTATTACACTAGCATTTAATAGATAAGACCATCTGAAGAACCATAGTTGCTTTGTAAGCACAGATTTGTTTTGTTGAAATCAAGTATTAAAGAAGATGGAATTCTAGTCTTGGAATTTCGTTAAATTCTAATTTTACAAATTTTCTATTTAAAATCAACCAAAAAAGCTTGCTATAAATAAACGTTATTGAACAACAGACTTCTATTCATTCAATTTGACTATAGTTTTATCGATTATTCATTTTAATTACAAAACACAAAAACTCCAACTAACTAAAGATAATAATAAGCTTAAGCTCTACTTAAGACTCATTTTAAAAGAAGATAATTTAAGTGGGTGACTACACAGAACGAGTTTTATAATCAGAAAGTTTGAAAATCGATTCGCCTTGAATACCACATCAGTATATAGGGACGACCAGACCTTAATGTCTTATTATATGATGCCTTTGGATCTGTGCTAATGCTCTATTATTAAAAACCTATTAAACTGAAAAGCAATAAAAAATAATAGTTGAAAAGTCCTATAGACTTTTCTAACTATAGAATTTCCTGCTGTATCTAAATATATCTGTTAACCTTTAAGAATCGAATTTGCTCTCCCTTTATTTGCTTTTCATAACTTCCCTATTGGTCCTCAAGTTTAAGAAATATTACATGTCAAGACCTTTCCCGTTTTTTTTTTCGTCTTTCAATTCCAATACAATCTTATTAGTTTTTAAATAATATATTACCAGGATAAGTGGAATTTTAAACCATAAAATCACAATGATATCGATAATAACTAAGGGGTGGAACAACCGATAATTATACAACATATGTATACAAGGAATATGTTGATAATTCAGTGTATCGCGAGGGAAGGAAATGTATCATAACTAGACTTGACTTTGTTTGAAGATAAAAGCTCTATAGGTTCGATCATATATACAGATATAGGAACAAGCACTTAATTCGATTCTATTGTTGTGAAAATTGGCAAACTCCCAAACGACCTCCAAATATTAAATCATCCTTTGTAAGCATTATATTCGATAGAGCACTATTTCTCTATTACTTGTATCATTATTATTTGATGAAGAAAAGGAAAGTTCGCTATTGATTTAATACAGTTAAAATTAAATATTAGTTACATTACATATTGTAAGCAATAATTAATTCATGTTTGTTTTACAGACAGAAAACTTGTGTCTCTACCCAAGGATGTTCCCATTTATAAATCAACTTCGGTTAGGGTAAGTTTTCCCTATAATTCGTTTTTTACTTATTTTGTTTGTTGTTGTTGCTACAAGAGGGATGAGTTGACAATATCATAATGTACCATTATGAAGTATACAAATATATCCCTTGTGATGTTTTCGAGCATTTTTTTTATTACATTACGTAACACGCAACTAGTCCTCCGTTATTATAAGGGGGATGATGATATCAAACCACAACCACAATAACAACAACAATATTCAAGTAAGAATAATAGAGAAAATGAAATTGATGGGTATTTTTAAATGTTTGACGTGTCATTGTAATGGATTGAATTTAATATAAATAGAATAAAGATGAAAATTGCGAGTTATTTGATGTATATAAGTGATGTTGTCTATTGCTCTAGATCCATTCGTACCTTTCGCAAATCAATGAAATGTAAATTTTTCATTTTTATAGATGTACTATAATTCATGAAGCTTTTATGTCTTACAATTCGATAAATTCGCTGCATGTTGGGCGAATTCAAATTTACGACTTTAACCCAACCAGAAAATTACTTTAAATGTAAAGCTAAACAACGAAAAACAACAATTTTTATTGATAATCGTTGAAATTATCGCTAAATTACAGGAAGAAACCGTAAAATCAATACACCTGCAATGGGAAATTTATTTGTATTGTTGTGTTTAAATTGTAAATTAGTAAATCGGGTATTAAAAACAAAATAAACGATTTGAAGAAGGTGCTATTTATTCCATTTTTAGTTCAGTAGAATTATAACACCGATCTAAATACACGAAGATGTTACTTACGTTGGAATCGATTCGAACTGTATAGCGTGCAGCACGGTTTTACCGTTGTTTTCAACAAATACATATAGCAAATAGCACGATATTAGTGTTGGGAATGTGTAAAATTAGAACTCGAACTAGTCAATATTTGTGTGGTTATATTTCAGATAATAAATTTGTGAAATACAGTCATACCATGATGACTTTTGACAATATCCAATATCAGGAAATTTGTCAAAACGTGAGAACATGAAAATCGGGAGATAAACGATCTACTGTTTCCTTTACGGCAGTTATCAATCGTATCCTGGTTATGGTATTGCCCCAGTTTACCGGAATCCGTCAGTATATACTTTTATATTATAGTAGTGTAACTGTTGTAATTATAAGCTAATAACGAGGATGGCGAAATTCTAACTTGGCAACGTAAAATCGATTGAATTCTAGGCAACAATCTTGTCTCTACTCGAGTGAAGACAATTAGAACAGTAAAAGCAACAACAATATGGTAATAAGACGAACATTATTTATCATCATTTAAAGTTGTTCGAAACACAGTCACTTTGGGACGACTATAATTTAATAGGACAAGATCAAAGGTTGTTGTAATAACTAATTTAAAACAGTGATTTTCGCTCGATTTATGAATACAACTTGTATTATTTGTTAAAAATATCTGTAGTTAGTTAATATTACGAAAGCGTCTTTGTTGGTTGGCGTCGAGACGTATACAATGTCAAATTGCTGACCGTTTTTCTTTCTTACTAACTTCCACCATTTCTCTTTCAGTATAAACTCAATCTATTTACTTTCAAGTTGATTCAAGTAAATATAGAAGAAAGTGTAGAATTATATTGTTTACTTTTACTTTTCAATTCAACTTTGTGATAATAGAAGAGAAAAAAAAGTGTTAAAAGGTAATTTTGGTTGCCTATAACCAATTGGAATTCTGTCAACTCGTCTTTTGTAACTGTACGTTTAGAAAACAAATTCCTGAAAGAATACAACACACACACTGTATACATATAACTGCGACTGAAACCAAATTACAAGCAATGTCATTGAGAGAATTTCAGGAATTCTCCTTGAAATTCTTACATTTTGTAGGCCACTACATAAATTTTACAATAAACAATTTTATAAAATCGCTTTTTATTATTCGATTGTTCTCTGTTATCAATCAATATTATGATCTATAAAGTTATCGATAAAGATTATTGAATTTTCGACTTTCGGTGGACGTGATATAAAACATGGGCTAACAAATCGACTCTATAGTAGCGTAATTAATTAATATTCAAAAAAATTATAGTTAATTATAGCATTAACCTTGTTAGTTACCCTACAGTGGCGTTGCATTATTTCAATTTTTTTCTGTTTTGTTTACAAAAAACCCCCCAAAAAAATTTTCAAGATTATATTTGAAATTTCTACAAGTCTGCTATTTTTAAATAAATATCTCTCTGTACAATATGTATGTAGATTATTGGAGGGAGCAACTAAATTTGTTTCCTTAAATAAAACGACAACGGACCGACACTGGCATATCTCGCTAATCTATAGAGACAAACGTTGTATTTATTTTAAAAATAAATACTAAATCGAAATAAAAACGGAATTCTTACTTTTATACCTACATATATACAAATATAAATTAAGATATTCCCACCTTTCTACCAATCACATGGTGTATAAACGAGATTGAGTGGTAAATCGTTGTTGTTGTTGTTGCTGTTTTTTTTTTTTTGTTCCTCTTTTGTAGAATTAATCAGAAATCATTCAAAGATTCTGTATCGATGGATTTTACAAACTGAATTTGAGAAATAATCAACAATTTTTTGTGATTAGTGTTTTTGTGTGTTTGTGTGTCTTCTATTTGTGTGTATTTGTGTCAATTTTTGTGATTAATCCACCTTTTATTACTCATTATTGGATATAATCATCATTTTTAAAAAGAATTGTAAGAAAAAACCCATCGGAAAGAAACAACAATACAAGAATGGAATTGATTCGTTTTATTTATTTTTTTTTGCAAATAATTTCAAGACTTTGTAACTAAATTTGTTCACTCTACCTACAAAAATATGATTCAATTATATTGGCGCCGGTTCCTCTGATTTATTTATGTACCAACACACATCTCTTTCATTCGTCCAATATCATTAAAATGATATTTCATATATTGTAGGGAAATTTGAAATAATTATATTTGTTGCGCTGTTTAGAAACAATCTATGCGGTTTCAATATTAAATGTCTTGTTTTCGATTTTTCTCAATTTGGTAATAAAATATGATTGAAATTATAATTTTAATAAAGAAGCTCTAATTTCATTTAATTTCCATGTGACATAGTGGACCTTTAACGAAATAAATTCCAGGTAATTTAATCGCAATTAATTAAACTTGAACGTTTCACTGTGTGTGCAATTGTAGCGAATTATTTTTCTGCCTTCGATTTTTTGCGCTCGTCGATTTCGTTTCCTGATTAAAAGTGTAACTTTCTGTTATTTGTCTTGTCTTTGTTGTTAACAATTGCTAGATCAACAACTGCTAGAATTGGACAAAAACTTGTCAAGTATCAATCGATATATACGTGATTTTGATGATAGATGATAGAGTTGGATAGATAGTGAAAACGACACAAAAAAATGCAGCGAATTTTCTGCTATTTGAAATAATTGCCGAAATTGTTTATTTAAATAAAATGAAAGTATTTTTAAAATGGGATTTTAATATCAAAAATCCGAAATACAAATTTACATTTGATCGAAAGTGCTATTTGACGTAATAATTTTTTTATTTTTTTGTTTCTTGTTTGACTATAAGACAAATTTCAAGGATTTTTGGAAATTTGCCAAAAATACTTGCCAATTTTTTTCGAATTTCATGAAATTTTCAAGTGTAAAAGAGACATCTTGTTGGGCAATCACTCGAAAAATAATTTTCCTACCAAACAAACAAAACAAAAAAAATTGCTCAACTATATAATTATATTTGTTGATAATAACGTGAATTGATAAGACGGTTTAATTACAAACTAAAAATTTTTTATCATGATAATAATAGGAATTATTGTAGAAAAGTCTATATTTAGCAGGAAATTACTATTTTGTTAAAGCAGAGAAAGAGTGGCGTCTGATTTCTATCAAATCTAATAAAAATTTCACTACTTTTACTTAGAAATATGAAGATCGATTGAAATATTTAAAAATAAAATTATCCTTATCAAATGTTGTATTTCATAACACATCGACCTTGCTTGTATACGTTATTTTTTATTATTGATAAGGCTTAACATATTAGTTAGATATTAACAATAATTATTAACGATTTTAGCCTTGAATATGATTGATCTATCAAATTGTTGTTATCAATGGGAAAAACTGAAAAGAGGAAAAACTGATTATTATGCCGGATTTGCGATGAAACTTTTACGTTTTTCATTAATTGCGCCAAATTAGTTACTGGTAACAAACTTTTTCCAGTAGAGACGATGCCTCTCTTAATTACCCATCAAATAATTAAATAAGAAAAAAAAGTTTAAACTTGAAGATTCAGTGGCAAATAAAACAATTTTCTCCATCTTCTCTCATCATCGATCTCAATTAAACATCAATTCCATTCTATAATATTGTTGTTTCAATATCTGTTATCAAATTCAACCTTGATAAAGATGACGCGACTTTATTTACAACCGTAGCTAATTTCCCCAAAAAAAACAAAACTTTTTGTTCTAGTTAAACAACTAGTAATAGCTCCTTTCTTAAAACAAAACAAGTGTTTCAATAAATAAAACAAAAACCAAAAAAAAAAAAAAATGGTATCAGAAGAATCTTCTATTGTTTGTAATATTGTGAATAGTACTGTCAACAATAATGATAAGAAAATCCGTTTATCGGGAGTTAAATCAAATAATATCAATGGTGATGTTGATGATAATAATGATGATGATGATGATGATGACGATGATGATAACAATTTGTATGTACATGAGAATTGTATTAATGATAACGAGAATAGTAAGATTGGTAAGTTCGTGTACGGATTATTGGTGGAAATTTGTGATAAAATTGTTGAAAATAATAGTGAAGTGACAATAATGACACGTGATCGTAGAATAAATGTTGATGAACGTTGTTTAAAGAAGGCACATCGTAGAATTTCAATAATTGACGATGGCCTCTATCAGACTTGTGTTGACCAAAATGATAATAATCTCTGTGAAACAATTAATCCTGTTATTATTGATAATAATAATAATAATAATAATAATAAACAACAAAATAATCGGCAAACTATTAAAAAAAAGTTGTCGTTTCGTTCATTATTCCCAAAAAAACATCAAAAATCAAATAAAGAACATGAAATAATTGAACATCCTGAATGTTATGATGATTTCGATCCAAATGCTGATGTTTCAATATTACGTTCGAAAAAATACGCATCAGCAATGGAATTAAATCAAAAATCACAAAATATCAAACGTTCAACATCATTTATAAAGAAATTAGTTAATCTCGGTGAAGGTTCAAAGAATTTATTAAAACGTTCGATGAGTGTTAGAGATTTAAGTAATCGTAAAAAAAATGATCGTGATAAATTATGTGAAATGAAAGAACAAGAATGGAAACAATCATTACAATCATTAGTTGAAAATGATCTTATTGTTAGTTATAATGATTTAAGTTTTGTTAATTATGATATAATGAATAATATTAATTATGAAGAAACAATAATAAAAGATGATAAAGGACCTATTGCTAGGACACAAAGTCTAATTGTTAAGGTGAGTGTTTATCAAATAGGAACGACCTAATTTCTTTTAAATAATAAAATCGACAATATCGAATCGATTTTAATGCTTTATTAACGAACAAATCCGTTTTTTTTTTTGCCTCAACAACGTCCTTGGCGATTTCAAAAAAATACAACTTTCATTTAATTGTTGTTAATTATATTGTCGTCAATAAAATGAAGTAATTTTTACTCAACTAACTGGAGGGGAAAATAACGTAAAAAAGGCAAGCTTAAGTCATAATGGAATCAAAACACCGAAAAAAAACCGAGCGTATGAAACAATAGAATAAGGGACAAGTTAATGGTATTTTCGTGTTTGATTTTATACGCTGTCGAATTACGTTTTCTTTGAAATGAAGTGTTAGAGATGGTTGTGGTAGTGTGGTGCAGCAAGGTGGTAATTATCGACACGATAAACAAACAAAATACCAAATCTAAAATGAATAGTAAAGAAGGATAGATAGAGAGATAACGAACAAAACTGAACCACAAAGCAATAATAACACAAGCAAAGGGTTCAAAAGCAAATATTCATCATATATTTAGATTATTAATAATTATACTACTGGGAATAATAGCGATGCAGGAATAGTAAATTTAGCATTTTTTAATTATTCCCACTTTTCTTGGATTAGTTTTGGAGTTCGTAATGGATACATTAAGCATTAGAGTGATCGATTTCTTAGTTAAAGTGCAAAAAAAAAAAACAGAAATCAGTGACACCGATAGTTAGAATAGTGATTTTGCAACAGAGTACCTTTATTTATCGATGAGTTATCTAATAATCGCACCTGTTCACACATATTTGACTTATTTTCCAATAAAAAACTTTATACTCTATCTATTGAAAATTTGCCAGTTTGGCTTCTAGCAGTAAAAGCGACATCTGTGACATAAACGAGACTAATCGCTCAATTGAAAAAACTTTTTTTTCCACTCATTGTTATTACTTTGATTATGTGATAATTGGTTGAGTTAAGTCAATTTAGACTGACTGTATTGAAAATATAAAATAGTTAATGTTTGATTTATGATCAGTCTGGTAACTTACTAGATAATCTGTAATTTGTTCTAATAACGTAAATTTAAATAGAAACAATCAAGCGTCAAATAATAGTAGCCTAATTAGCTAGTTTTAGGTAAAGCCCACACTGATTGGCGCTCATATCTATGGAAAGTTTTGGATCGTTTTTGCCAAAAAAACAACAACTTTCCTATCTAATTGCAAATGAGTTAGCTTTTATATGTTAATACTCTGCAAATTTTGAAAATTAAGTAAATGTTTAAAAGTGATGTATTCAAACTTACAAGAGTCAAGCTGTTTTTATCGCAATAGCTTTTTGACAGTAATTCTCTACGTATTGTAGGTATATTTCGATTTGTCATCAAAAGCATTATTTCTAGTTTTTCACACTTACATGCCAGCTTAGAGATGCTATTTCCTGTTTCTTCGCAAATCACTGATATGTAACGTTAAAAGCGTCGATTTCACCGAGCAAGTTTAGTCGCTAGACGCTACGACCAAAGTCGTTCGTGTGTAATATAGAAGACGCTCGACGTTCGGCGACTGCGAAGTTAGTAGCCGACCGGTCTACTTTTGTAGCAAGACGCTGGCGACTTTAAACAGTGCGACCAAATTCGCTGTGTGTAATAACATGTAGCGACTTTAGTCGCTGTGTTGCTAAGGTTTTTTCATTATTTACAACACAGAAGCCGGATCTACCGGATACTTGGTGGCAACACTGTAAGCTGTGTGTTAACAACATCACTAGACGGCTTGTAATATGCGCATGCACGCCCCGCCTCTGTTGCCAGCGTCTATAGCGACTAAAGTCGCTCAATGTAATCAACCCTTTAGGGGTACCGTGTTGAGCGTACACGCGGTATATTTCTAGTGACTCCTATGCCAAATTGGTCGAGTTACAAAGGTCGTCTAGGAAATAATCTGAAATTATTTAAATAAATTGTTTCATAAATTAAATAATGAATAGAATTATGAAAAATATTTGAATACAGTCAACTGTAGATTTATTTTTTGTAAACAAACATTTTGTTTATATAAAATTAATATTCAAATAAATAAATTTTTAGCAAACATTGCATTTTTTCGATTAAATTTTAATCGTGTGTCTGTTGTGTATATAGATACCACCATAGGCATTAAGCCAATTGTTCTAAAATTGAAATATGCGAGAATAGAAAACAACAATAATAAAAAAAAAACGAACATAAATTAAATCATTGAACCAGATTTTAATGCAATTCTAATAAATAATTCAACTAATTCAAATCAATTTGTATTTGAAATTAAACAGACAAACATATCACCACCACCACCACCACCACTACTACTACTACTACCACCAGGAATTATTGACATTCCTGCGGGTGAAACTTGTATGTAGTTGTGTATGCGTTTCTATACAATCTATCTATCTCTTTCTTTATTTTCTGGAATAGTAAATGAATTGCAAAAAAAAGTGATTTATTATTCAATGGTATATCGATTAAAATCGAAATTCATCTTCTAGACAAATTCATGCATTTCCATCAAAGATTTTATTAAAAACTAGGTCAATATTGATCCGTATTTCCATTGATAACAAGTTTACATTTATATTACAAAACAAATCGTAAGATTGCAAACCAGCAGATGCTTGACTTGTTCTTTGAGGACCAAGAAGAAGAAGAAGACACACTCACACACACACACACACACACAAAAGCGGTGATGCAATTTAAAATAAAGTTTCTCAAAGAGAGAGGAGTTCATAATTTTTGTATGCGAGCGAATTCGGGAAAAGTTGACGAAATTAAAAATAAATTCCGTTACAGATGTTTTAATAAAGTTTACTACTTTGGTTAAATTTTAATTAAAACCAACGCTATTTGATAATCATGCAAAGTTGGTTCCTATGCATGAACTGCACTTATTGTGGTCAATTTTAATTATCAAGAGATCATAAAATGATTTTAATCAAAATTTTAATTGAATCCATCAAATGTAGATAAATGTTTTTATTATTAATTACAATATTGTTGTTGTTATTGACAATTACAAAAGAAAGAATTACAAAATATAAGCAAATTTATTGTAATTACTTTTTGATATTTTACAGAGATCACCGGATTTCAATCGTCCGATTTATCATCGTGGAACAAGTGAAACTTTACAACAATCAGATCAATGTGAGTATTTTCGAAAACACAAAAAAAAAAACAAATCGAAACTATATAGCTTTCCTGTATTATTTCATTTCAGGTTTAAATGAACAATCTGGTGCTCTTTCATTACCGTCACTTCATCATCTTAATCAAGAAAATGCGGAAAATTCATCGGAAAACCATCAACTACACAGATAGTGAGTACATAAAATAGAAATTGATCGATTTTGATGAATTTATTCGTGTTTTATCCATCTTTTCTTCTATCTTCTTCTATATATACACGATGCTCGTAAATTTAACAAAACAAAATTAAACTGTAACTCACTTGTGAACATAAATTTCGACCCTTTAGTAGGAGATTTTTCTATAATATTGTCAAATAGCTACAGGAAAAGTGATGCAATATGTGTTTCTTTCATATATACCTACATAAGAGTCTTCAATTATGTAGAAATTCCAATAATCTAAATAGATAGAAATTGAAATCATTTTAAGGATAAAATTGGGGTAATTTAGACCGTAAGCTGATTGCTCAGCAAACAATTCTCTGTGTTATAAATTATTGTGGTATAAATTCGAAGTTTGCTTCATATGCCAGCCTCCCGTTATTGTTATTATTATATTTAAGTAACCCTTTAGAAATTGCTAGGGCTTAATTTCGTTCATACATGTACAGAATATAGATTAGGTTGTACTATAAAGATAACATGATAATTTACTTTAGCGATTTACCAACAAACAGATTTACCTGCTATTGTTTTTAAACAAAATTTTCTGTTGATGGAATACATTTTCAATTTGATTCCAATCAGAATTATTTACTGTTCGAAAATTCGTCTATATGAGACACTCTATTCTATATACAAATAGAGTTGAAACCTATTAATAAGAGACCATTTTACGAGCCGATAGGCGTTAAAGTTGTGTACCACCACTAATACCAATAGGGAATTCTGTCTTTACTTTACCTATCTTCATTCTCAATTCAACTAAAATCTTCTACCATGAAAGTGGTATTGTTACGATCGATTATCTCTAACCTCCCCCTTAAAACACGTACCTTTCTTATCAATTAATCTTACAACCACATACCTACACCTACAGTTAGTGACAATAAATTCAATGGAAATCGACTATCGTTAAGAGGATTCTCGATTTTTTTTTACAGTGTTAGAGATTGGTAAATATACTGGATTTTTCTAGATTCGCATGTTATTTACATTTGGTGCGGTGAGGATCTGTGAAAATCGAAGATGCACATTCACTCTACCGCGCTGTTGCTGCTGTTGCTACTGCTTCTAAACTAGCCTATAGGTTCAACCAGTGAAAGACCCTGGGGAGCTCTATATACTAAAACACAGTAGGAAATCCCCACAAAGTATCTTTGTCTCTACTGTTATGTCTTCTCTCAATAACCATTATCGCTTAAAAGGTCAACCTCCTGTTTCTATTTAATGAGATAGTTACAACTCATTAAAAGAATTGCGTCGTAAAGACAACCTGAATATAGTTGGAAAGTTATATTTCCTTTTATTTTTAAAGTGAGTTCCGATCCTCGTTGATAGAATAAAAGCAAAATCATTCATTACCATTGAAAGTGATCGATGGGTTTAGATTTTTTTCTCTCTCCTCACATATAAACTAAAAACCTTAAACGTATAGCTGTTGGTTTTTTCTTCTTATTTCTTACAATCAGTTGATGGTTTGCATATTGACCGATTTCTAGTTGACCTTTGAGATGTATCCAAGCATTCACGAATACTATTCAAGATCGTTTCTTTAAATAGAATTCGACAAAAAAAATAAAATCAAAAGTGAATTGATCAAGATATGGAACTGACGGTGCGAGATAAGTTTGTGATTTGCTTGTGGGAATTTACTGGATTATATGTCATGCCCATCCTACAAAACATAACCCATCATCAGATCTACTTTAACATATTTTCGACATACAGAACGTTATAAGAGCAGATTAAATCTATTATAAGCATTTTGCTTTTATGTGTTTAGAATCCCTAGTGAACAATAATATTGTTGTAATTTAATTTACAAACGGTTAAAGAAATTGGTTTTTTCAAAAGATTATCAATTACATACACAAAATAGAATTAATTTCTGTACGTTTTACTCTATATCTTTCTAATTGAATTTCCATGCAATAACCATAAAATTTAATGTTAGTCGAATTCTTTAAGAAAAATAGAAAGTTTATTTCTTCGAATTGTAGTCATGAAAAACATGAAAAACACCTATCGCATCCTGTAGCTAATTAAACAATAAACGAGAAAATTTCAACAATTTTATTTAATAACACGCATAAACACCAAATAAGATTCACCTTCAGCTGAAGATTTATTAAAGTCTTGGCCAAAAAAAAATGTGGTTAAAATGCAAATTATGTATGGATATTGAAGTAATTTGTGCGTCGAAATTATCGTGCTGTTAGATAACAGATGGCCCCAAAAATATAGGATAAATGCTGATAAATAACACGCAAATTTCCAAAAAGAAACCCAATTCAAATTAAGTAGTAATTACTGAAATAATATTTGATGTTAATGAAATAATTAAAATTTGGAAACAAACAATCCCGGCGCCTCCACCATTTTTTCCAAATTCTATGATTAATCATACAAATTACAATAATTGTTTCAGTCGTCGTCGACCACAAAGTGTTAGTTCTGAAGACGGTACACGTCCTCGTACTCAAACAGACATCAGTTTTCGATCGGCCGCAGGTGGCTGTTCCAAGCTGAAACGACAAAACGCCTGCAGGCAGAAGACAAGAGATGCAGCTTCTGTGATTGTTGTAGATCGACAACAACATACAGACCCTACGGTAAGTTTTACCATTTTTATGTTAACTGAATTGCGTTATTTTTGGGGGAAATTCTATCGTTCTTACGAAAAATGTTTTCAAATTTGTGTTTAACGAAACAATAACTGAAACTTTATCATGTTATTTTAAATGCCTTTAAATGACCGAAATCCGTCCACAATTTCAGTATCTGTTTTACACTAACTAAAGGGAACGTTACGCAGCCATACGGCGCCTGTTGAGAGGGTGAACGGACGTCCTGACGCGCGCTTATACCGAACCCTGTTCAGCCTGGCATCGTCCAATCATTCAGTCTCAAACCGTCATTGTTGTGGTTAGCGTCGAAATTTTTGTCGCGTATATACGACGCGTGCTTCTATCAACACTTATAAATATAAACGAAATTATAAAGAAAATAACAAGCAAACGGCAGAAATAAGTGTCGAATTTTTTTACCTGAAAATTCATGTCAATTCGTAAAATATATAAAATAAGGAAAATATATCAAAAAAAAATATAATTGTTAATATAATCGAAGTGTGTATTAATTTTTTTCAAAGTGGTTTCAGTAAGCATCACCTGAAAAAATCCATTTCCTTTTAATTTATTGACAGATGTTGTTGTTGTTATTGTTGAATAATTATTAACTAACATCAATACAATGGTAATTATCGTAAAAATCAAACATAAAATATTCATCAATGATAACAATTGTACTAATAAACGTAATATAATCGTACCAAACTAATAAATGAATTGTCTAATTAAGAAAAAAATCGACCAACAAGAGAGTTGGCATTTAACTTGAATGTCACCCAAGTCTGGCAAAATATTGATTGATTTTCTTCAACAATATCGCAAAAGTATATCAATGTTTATCTTTCTTTCTTATACGTATAAATTTTTTGTTGGTTATTACGTAGGCCTATTTATAGTTTTCTATTTTTTGCTATAATACAGTCAATAATAATAATTTAACTAATTATTGTTTTAAAGGTTGAAATTTATTGTTCGTTGAAAATTTTTATTTGCTTTTCCGCAATTTTAATGATCGTTTAATAATCGATATAATATGAGTGAGTCTTGGCATTGATTTCAGTTTAAATTCTTAATAATGCATAGAGTTGTAACAATGGCAAATATACGTTCATTTTACAACAAATATATAATGGTCATGAGAATATTAAAATAGGAAACATTCACATTATTAATATAACGATGCGACTATATCATATTTCTACAATTTAATTTGTTTAAAACATTGCAAACCATTTTTTTAATAATTCAATTTTACGAATCATTTCTTTGTAATGGGAATATTTTAATCAAACCGTATACAGATCGAATGACTTGCTTGATAGAAAAATAAATGGATAGAAACGAATGAATAATGATGTTGAAATCTTAAGATGTCGATAATGAGTTTTCAAAGTGTAAAACGAACAAGATAAAGATGATTTCAGTCTTTTTAGGTCCCCAATAAGTACTTTAGTGCTCTAATATTAATTCTACCAAATGTATTTCGATTATTTATCACAATTTTGATAAATTAACATACTTATATTTAATTACCGTATTAAACAATATTGTATGTTGGTTTGTAATTAATTCATCCAAAATCCTTGGGAAGACTAGTGGGGTATTTTACACAGAAACACTATAATACAATGATTTATGTTTAACGAAGTCGATTTTACAACAATTTGCCTATTAATCATGCAAATTCTCGACTAAATCGCCAACTTTCTTAACTATGCCAACTAAAACTTTCCAACAAATAGACAATTTTTATATTCATTAGGCAGCAAATTTTCTTCAACTAAATCTGCTAAACTTTCCCGATCATGGTGTGTAAACATTATTTTATAAATTTTATTGTTACTAGAACTGTGGTTTAATTTCATTTTTATTAGTGCATGATTTTGATGTTTCCAAATACTGAGTTTGTGTGAATTTCACCATTTCGCTACGCAAATGTAAACATACAGGGAAAAATGGGCGTTTTTGGTAAAATGTTGAATAAAAACAAGAAATATAGAAAAATCTCGATAATAATCCATTTATTAGATAACAATTTGATTTTAATATGGTAACGTCGAGACGAGATCGTTTTAATTTTTATTTTATAATAAAATAAAATATCTACCCCCACACACACACACACACTCACACACAATAACGAGCAAAGTTTGTATCTTTCGACTATATAAATTTATAGTCGACAATTAAACCGTCTGTATAAGAGGGAAACTTGTGGAGACGTTCTTTTGTTGATTTATAACATGAATATACCTGTGTGTGGACCATGGAAAATGCCTTAAAACTGTATAATTCTTAAAGAATAATAGTTGCTTTTTTCGCTGACTATATTATATTATTATAGATTGTCAGGATCGAAATTTAACACATCACATAAAATTGTTGGATAAAATAAATTGGGAATGTCAGTGAATTTAATATCGGAATATTGTGAATTTATTCTGATAGATCTAGTGGAATTGCATGATGGATTGGTTAAATTTATATCAACTCGACCATATTTCCAAGCTTTATTAATTTGAACAATATTACTAATGATGTTAACGATTAAAATCAGTGGCGTAACTATGTGGATTCTAAAAAAAAAAAAATAGGTTAAACATGAATGGAAATGTGTTCGTAATCGTATATCAATTGTTACAACAGGTATGAATTAATAGTTTCAAAACGATTATCTTTTAAGTAGTTGGGTGGTAGCGTTGACGCATTTGTCTATGTACGTTTCACGAGAAATTCGTCTTATAGGTTTTTGAACTTTCGTCTAACTTTATATTTGAAAGTATAAACAACCCTATCAATAGTATAAGTGTCATTTATTAAGTCTGTCACTCTTACACTATCACTTTGTCCTCTCGAGTGCTCTTATAAGAAAACGATAATCCATTGTCCTGACTGGCTATAATAATACCGTGTCAAATCTATAAGTCTGCTTGGTTTTACCCAAAAAAAATTCAATTGATTTTCACGGGAAATTATAAAACTTTCCCTCTAGATGGAATTATTGAAAAAATATGTTTCATCAGATAAACAATAATATACGTGTGTGTATTAATAATGAATGTATGACATGATATGTTCAATGTTAATGGAACAAATAATAAAATAATAATTATAAACCACGATTTTCTAATCTAATTTTTACATTGCCATCACAATAATTAAAAATTCATCATTAAAACTACATGAAATTTATATCTAAATTGTAATAATATTGAAAATTACATTAAATCCAATTAGCGTTAAATGGGGTGTGTGATGGTAGAATTTTCTTTTTAATAATCCCATCAACAACTTAATTTCAATCTTGTGTAATTGCACGGTTTGTTAAAAATTTAACCCCTTTAAACGTTTCCGTATTTGTTTTGTAAATGTTTGTATATTTAAAGTGAAATAAATAGAAGATAGATAGATAAATAAACATAGTAAGAGAGAGATAGAATGTGGTTTTATATCATTATAATTGTCGCACCCCTGTAAATTCAACGATTTTCATAATAATATGCCAACGGAATTATTATAGATTCAATTAAAGGATAAAGGAGCATTATTTAATTAAAACACAATATAATTTATTTATAAACAAAATAACAAAAACATCGATATGTGTCTGTTATTGTATTGTTTATATAGAAAATTCTATCAATTTTGTGACAATATTACCGCCGATTTCGTCTTGTCAATTTAGAAAGTTCACACAGTTGTCACAGAATATAGATATGTGAAATCGACCGATTGTCACACATTTTTCTATAAAAATTTTCTTCATCTTCCACCGTTTTCACACCACTTTTCATTCTTTATTATATAACCGCTATGCAAAGAAAAAGTCATCTTGAATCGTTTCGTGAATAACAAACAAAACAAAAAAAAAAGAAAGAAAGAAAGAAAGAAAAAGATCAAATCGGAAAATTTGACACGTTGAGACATTCTCACCAGGTATCTTTCAACAAACAGTCAAATATTCGGCAAACATTCAAAATACGTTTTGACAAAACAAAAAATACCATAAAAAATCCGAAAGGAGACGAACCGAATACGTTGTAGGAATTTATTCATATTTCTAAATTCTTCTTGATTTCAAAGAATGCTTTATTCTAAATTGTATTTTCAAATCCTTTGATCGAAACACAGCGTATTTTGTAATTTCACCTGATGGATGAGAACGAGGGGAAACACCGTTAATATAATAGGATGTGATATAATTAATTGATGTGTATTATAGATGGATGTAATGAATAACCATTTTCCGATAGAATAATGACTATATTAGAGAAAATTTCAAATTTATGTAGAACATAGCAGTTTAATTGAAATTTTCAGTCATTCATTGATCATAAATAAAGTGCGGACGTCAAACAGCTCCTGTTGATATCATCATCTTTTCATCAACACTATACATGATCCTATCGCTGTAAGAAACTCTAGCACTAATATTTTTCGATTATTCTGAGAATTATTACAGATTTGCTGACCATGGGCGATCTGTTAAGGTGTAGGTACAAGATGTGCGTGAAATACGGGCAACCGAATCTGATCATATTTTATAAATTGATCTGACTTTTAAGACGTATTTTATGATTTTTCCGGAAATACGAATAAAAACGCAATAAAACTTTCGGGGTTGCAATTCCGACAAGAAAATTCGAAAAATAGAAAGGAAAGAGACGTATGGCAAGCTCTTGTTAAACATGTAAAGTCCGATCTTCAGGTTTTTAAACTGAAGGCGGTAGTCCTACAACTACAAATGAACAAGTTACAGTAGACGAAAACTTACCACCATGCACTACAGGAGCTGCATGAGTCTCAGCCTTCTGGAATACCGGACTATATGAGTTTAATGTTGTTCTGTTAAATGTTCAGTTTTATTTTCCATAATTAAGTTTCGTTTAAAAAGCTTTCGTTACTTTTTCTATCGGAAAATTCGGCTAAAACCTTTCTTGTGTACGGACGGCTGGAAGTATAGGAATACGCCTATGTTGCTGGCCTAACCGTGTAATAATGTGCTCAAATTTGAGAATTCATTGAAATTAAACTTTAAATTCGATGTATACAGTACAACATCTGTCAATAAATAGGATGTAATTGTGAATTTTTAATGAAATTGTCGCATATGAAAAACTTCGACAAAAAAAAACTACTTGTTAACTGGTTACAAACACGCTATTTTAGATTTAATTTACGACAAGAGTTGTTAACAATTATAGAAAGTTTTATTTTAAAACAAAACAAAAAAAAAGAGTTTCAAAATGAATGAAATGTTAACAACTGTTACGTTTTAATTGCAATCGAGGTGCAATAAATGTCACATTTCATATGCAACAACAACAAAATTCTTTGTAAAACATTACAATATTATATTTTTTGTTTTTATTATTAGTTTTCCAAGTTTATTTCTCCAAAGTTTTTTGAGAGAAAAGCAAATGCGCTTATTGTACATAAAAAAAAAAAAATTGTGAAGAAAACCCAAATCTGTGGTAACTTCAATAAATCATAGGTAAACTTAATGAAAATCGTTGTCAAATTTTTAACGTTGGTGATTCAATCGTTTCTAAAAACCTGTACAACATAGTGAAACTGTTTTCATCATCAAAACCATTGAAAATTGCAAAAGAAAGTCTAAGGATTGACAACAAAGATACGTCAACAACAACATCATCAACTTCAAGTTCTATTGAAGCACCACAACAACAACAACAAGAGTGGCGTAAATTTGTCGGTTCAATCCGTAGAAAAGTCCAAAGACATGCTACATCAACAACAGCAAATATTCATGAACAATCATCATCTAATCAAGGAAACACGCGCGAATCCCTCTCTAGAAAAAATTCCTTAACACAAAATCTATTTAAAGGACGTAGTAGTGATGATAAGAATGATACAACGACAACAACGGTCACAAAACAACCACCACTTGTAAAACAAAAATCAATTGATAAAACTGATTTGTTTCGATCATTTACATTTAAAGATAAATCGAAAAATTGTGGTATACCTGTGAAACATATCGATACATTAAAAACACCACCTAAAATGGGTGAAATACAAAAAGGTGTTCGAAAGAGTGACAAATCGAAAGATTATAATAGTAGTGATAAAATTATTATTAGTAAAGGGAAAATGGGGGGTGAGCTAAATAGTAGTGTTAACAATTATAATAATAGTGTTATTAGTGCAACTGCAAAACAAACAAAAAACAGAGGCATCAAACAGGATGATTTCCTCAAAGCTACAATGAGAATCTTCTTGGTTGTGTCACCACCAGCCGGTAGACTACAGGTAACGCATGAAAATTTGATGAAACTACAACTGATATGTTTTAAAACTATATTTTCTAATTAAATGTTAGATAAGTTGCTATTAAACTTGAAGCAATATCCATTTATTACAGCAATAATTTCAGATATAACTACTAAAAATATTTCAAAATTACGCCAGGATTTGTAGTCTACTTCAAGCTTTTTCAATGGTAGAACAAGCAAAAAAATTCATAATTTATTATTACCAGTTTAATGTTTAAAAACGGTGAGCGAAAAAAAGGGCAATATATTCAATATTACGAACAATTCTTTAAATTTCTAACCCGTAAAGCTGTATGGAACCTGAAACACGGTTTAATCACTTTCCGGTTCGTTCCCTTCATTCTTGTTCTAATTCACTTTTTTCCTTCTGGTTTTTTTTTTGGGAGGGAGGAGGAATAAATCAATAATGGAATCGACCTCCTACTATCAAAATTTTGATTCCGCTTCAAATATTTGTCGACAAAGAATGTTGTCTTGGATGTGTTCTTTTGTTGTTTTTTTTTCTTTTAATTCTACCCGAATGAAACACATTTAGATCAAAGTGATTACCAATACATTTCTCTTTTTCTTCATTTCGGAAATTTAAATTCCATGACTACAGTTGTTGCTGTTGTTTGTTTTTTTTTTTTACGGAAAACTGAGAGAGAGAAATAAAGGGAAAATGAAGATTTTGCTCTTGGAAGCGGTTGAAAGTCACGTATATGCAAATTAGTTTTGTTTCTGTCTTTTCGATAATGAGATGTCGTACATAATTCCAACAAAGCTTATATAATCTGGGGCATATCTCTAAAGAATCGATGATAATTTTGTTGATAAAACCGTACATACTGGAAAATGATAAGAGGAAATTGTTGGAAAGGAAATCTATCACTTTCCTCTAGTGCAAATTAAAATCAATTAAGTAAATTATCGACAAGAGAATTAAATCAACCCTGTTGGTTGGTGTATATTTATGATGGAATTGAACCTATATGTATCATATAACCGGAAATCGAATGTTCTTCCTGTTAAAGTGATATATTGAGATTACTTACGAATATTACATATGTAGGTGGATGTTGAACAAGCTAGGCTGATATGAGATAATAAGTTACCCAAAACTACATTTACAGTTCATTTGATCGATTCACCACCATACAACAAAATACTGAAATTATCGATTTCTAACCACTACAATACGAAAAAAAATTTCAATATACCTTCTCTGAAAATATTTGTACATCCACATATCGAATAATACCTGATGAATGAAGCAACTTCAAATAGATAAATTGAAACTAAAACAATCACCGATATAGTGGAACAATATTAGCCTAACCGGAAACCTTTACCTTTAATAATATCCGTTGTTTGATTGGGTCAAATCAAACTTTACCTATTTTGATTAAAAAATTGCAAAAAAAAATCAAAGAAAACATTCAATCTAACGTTGATTATTTTCGAAAAGCTGTCTTAACAGTTAATGAAGAAGAATTACAATTAATTCATCATCAATTGAAAATTAGTAACGTTTATAAGAAATCTCATCAAAAAAAAAAAATAAGGAGAGAAATGAGCTTATTATTGATGGTAGACAGGCTCGAAATGGGGAAAGCTACATTTGCTCTTTTCGCGATCTAAATAAGCTTTGATTAATTAAAATGAAAATTAGAGAGGAACGAGGATAAAATCTGTGTAGTTGGGAAAATTCATGTTTTTGTTCAATTTTTTCCATCATTTATTCGATAAATTGAAGAAATAGAAGAGATTTTTCTAATGATTATATTCAACAGTGCGCTTTGATTAAATTCAATTTATAAACCGTATTCCGTGTCAGCGTATTGGATGACATTTTGATTAATTCATCCAACATATCTATATATTTGTCGTATTTGAAACGATGATTGATACCAAAAAAAAATATGGTAAAAATGCTGTCGCATATAGTTTTATAATGATTTATGAATAATGGAAGTTAGTAATTTAGTAAATTTTGAAATTCATAAAGTCATCTAGAATGGGATTCAATACACCAGCACCACCACCGGATCAACCACACACAAATAGGATTTTATATAGAAACAATAGGGTGGGTTTACGTACAATCAAACTAAGAAGGGTAGTCGACTGAACTCATTAAAACTGTATCAAGATTTATCAAGGTCTACTAGGATTACTATCACTACATCAACCAAAATACTAAACAAAGCAAATAGGCTTATACATGATATGCTTGTTTTGCAAAAAAAGGATATAACGTTTAGATTTGGATAAAGGAAAGAAAAGGATTTCTTGTACGAATTTTTCCCATTTTTTTCAGGAGGATAATAACAAAACAACGATCTTCTTTATATCCGTTGATTTTTTCTTACACATTTCTATTGAGTGTAGATGTCGGTGAAAAGGTAATATAACAACAGTTGAGAAGTGAATAAAAATCTACAACAATAGTGGCGCATTACAAAATGTTGAAGGGTTTATTTCGTTTAAATATAATTTGCATCTACAACTTATCATATAAACTACTAGCAGTGTGCTACAACAGTTATCTAGCGAAATAATGTCGACAATAAAATAAAATAAATAAGCGACAAGTACATTGTTATAACGCTGCCAACCAACTATACTTCACATTGAATGGAAAACGGAAAACTTGAAATTGTTGCAAACAATCATTTTTCCTGTCGAGTGATTTTCAAAAATCCAGAAATATTTACAACAAAAAACAGACAATAATAATAATTGATACCGTAATGATGAAACGTTTTATTATATAAAGTTGAAATCTACCAACTATATGGAACAAATGTTTACAAAATTTCGTAATAAATAAACTGTTTTTTTTTCAGTTTTATTTGCTGAAATTTTGGCAAACACAGTAAATAAAATTCAATAACACTACAATAAAATTGGACAAATTATCAAAATATACGATTTTCTCACATTTCACTGTCCTCATACGAAATTGTTTCAAATTCAAATTGATAAATTTTGGAATGGATGTAATATTTTTTAAAAATGATTTTTTATGAAGAGCAACAGAGAGAGAGAGATATACAACTATTTGGCTAACTGCGACTATTAGCTTTTTAGAAAATCATTGATGCCAAGAAAAATGTCGTTAAATAAACGTTTTTCATTTTAGAGTGCAACACATCAAAATTTACAACCTTCATTAATATGTTTTTCAAAGAATAAAGCGTCATTATTATTTGTTATAATAATTATTATTATTATTTTAGCAAAGGGAAAGGAAATACAACGATTAGAATGGAGAATTGATTAAAATCGATTTGTGGTTGTAATATTGGGAGAGGACCAATGGAATTATCAATTAAAAATCTTTATCTTTATCTTGATTACTATACCATTAACTTTAGTTGTTGTTTGTAATAACATTTTATTTCTTAAAACTCATTTAATGACTTTGTTAGGTAACTAAAGTAATTTAATGAAAATAATGATAATGATGAAATAAAAGATAACGATAATATTATAGAATGTTTTCAATATAATAAACGAATTCCTGAAAATCTTGCAATATCATCATTTCATTAATAGAGCATTAAGACTTGACCGATTTGACCTAAAGACGCGTAAAAATTGATTTCAGTCGACCTATCAAGTTCTTCAACTTTTGAGAAACTTGTCGAATTATCACACTATTTGTGCTAGATGTATAAGAACTCGTGCAACTATATATCGAAAAACACAAATTATTTCTCAAATGTTTGAGAAGTGTTGCCATTTACGACGAGTTCTGGTGGCATTTCTCTATCCCATAAGAGGTACAAGTTTCTGCCATTCTAACAGCCGATGAAAACTTGATAAAGTATCCGAATTGATACAAGTAGCTTGAAAGTGTGTACCTACATTATAAAGTTTTATTACATGCCAATTTGAACAATAACTTGATACTGTAATCGTAGCCCTAAATGAAGTTTTTCTATGGCTGATAATTAGGAAACGTTTCATGTTAAACTAATTCCTGAAAATCTTGCAATATCATCATTTCATAAATAGAACATTATGACCTGACCGATTTGACCTAAAGGCGCGTAAAAATTGATTTCAAGCGACTTGTCCAATTCTACTACATCAACTTTTGTTGAAATTGTCGAGTCACTTTCACTATTTGTGCTAGAAGAATAAGAACTCGTACAAATATGTATCGAAAAGCACAAATTATTTCTCAAATATTTGAAAAAGTGTTGACCTCTTGTTCGATTTCTCTAGGCGAGAAAAGGCGCAAGTTTCTACCTTTTTAGCAGAAGATGAAGACTTGATAAAGTATCCAAATTGAAATTGTGTACATTATAAAGTTTTGATAGAAGCCAAATTGAACAAAAACTTGATACTGTATGATCATAATTAGAAAACGTTTCATGTTAAACAAATTTTATATACCATTATACTGTGCTGGTTTTTAAAATGCGAACATAAATAAAAATACCGATAACGTTTCACTATGAGCATGACAAAAATGGAAGAGAGGATGGGTGCAGTTCTTAGAGGACTGTCCACTTATCTCTTTCTAATTTGTGCGAAACCCCTATGAGTGCTGGTATTTTGTATAATGTTCGCATTTTAAAAACCAATACGGTAGATAGTCCATTATGACTTGACCGGCTTGATCTAAAAACGCGTAAAGATGGATTTCAAGCATCTTATCAAGTTCTTCTACAATTTCAAATTGGATCAACTTTTGAGAAAATTATTCCTCAAATATTTGAGAAAGTGTTGGCATCTTGTTCCATTTCTCTATCCCAGAAAAGGCTCAAGTTTCCGCTTTTCTAGCAGCCGATGAAAGCTTGATAAAGTAACCAAATTGGTATAAGTAACTTGAAAGTGTGCACACTATAAAATTTTGATACAAGCCACTTTGAACAAAAACTTGATACTGTAAGCGTAGCCTAAAATGAAGTTTTTCTATGGCTGTTAATTAGGGAACGTTTCATGTTAAGGTGCTATTATAACTAATTTCGACCATCAGTCATCTGTAATAAATTCCACATACGTATTGACTTTGAAAAACGTTATCATGTCTCTTTTGATAATAAATATGTATGTTGATAAAACAAATGTTAAAAAAAAAACAACACATACACACACGCAAATGATTGATTTTTATGAAAGACAATAAATTCGTCTGAAACACCTATCTATTTTATCATTTATGACTATATTAAACTTGAAAAATGTTCACATAAATTCAAAAAACTTTCCCTATTAAATAGATTATCAATTTTTGTGATAACAGAAAAAGTAGATCAACTTTGGTGGTAATTACTCCCATTTTATTCGATACTAAAACACAAATCTTTGCATCTATATATATAGGGAGCGAAGCCACAAGTATGCTTCCACAGCATCGTATTTTTCCTTGCCAATTTCGTCTTGTTGTCCTTCTCAATTCAAAAACAAACAAAACATCCCCAGAAGCAATTTATTTAATTTCAACTGGCGACTGATTAAATTTAAAAAATATCGGTTTTTTTTTCCATCTTTCATACTTTCGGAAGAATTGAAACTATAAAGTTTGTTTGTATTGGAATATGAGAATAGAAATTTTATTGATAATAAAAATGTCTATATAGAGGGTTAAATTTCAGGATGTTTGACAAAAAAAAAAAAATAATAATAAGGGTGAACCTTTTGGCGATTTTGACGTAAATTAAATTTATATTTAGTAAAATTGAAGAGATCTTTAGATAAAAACGAATATTGATTTAATACTATAAGACACACCCTTATACTAGTCGGCTAGTAGTTTCCATGTTTCCGTTGTTGTTGTTTTTTTTTGTATTATTATTATTATTATGTTTTATGTTTGACTTTTGTGTTTCAGGTTCGCTCAAGGAGTTTGAACCATTTAGATACATTAGAAATGCGTCAAGGTGTCGTTTCAACAACAGATCCAGCGTTGAAGGATTCTAGATCCGAACCAGATTGCACCCGATCATTATTAGCACCACCTAGTTTAACACCAGAACCTCCAACGACGGCAATTGAAACACCACCAGCACGCAAACATATGCTTAGTAGATCACAGGTATGAATATTGGTGTTTTATTACTATTTTCCATTTCGAAAAGTGATCAGTTGAAGATAAAGGGGCTTTCAAATCACAGTTAGTGCACACACAGTGATTATTGTCGTTGTTATACAATAAACAATGATTAAAAGAGTATTGAATGGATCTCTAGAGAGCTCTTCTTTTGTTTAGCAACACAACTCCATTTCCAGAATGTTATCATCTGTTTTTTTTTTTGGTTTCAGTTTATTTTTCCAACTAAATATCAAGTGGAACATCATAAATTTCACGTTTATTTTGTGGTATTCGTTAAAATGAACAATATCAAAATATCAATTAATCTCTCTCTTTTGAATTGTCTCTAAAGTTTCCTTTTATATATTGAACAACAGCTGAAAATGGCAATTAGTATTCTGTCTATTTACCTTTTGTCTTGAGTGTTGAAAGGGTCATCGGATCATTGTTAATGGAATCGTTTGAAATAATGAATGCGGGAGATGATTATTATATGTATGGTGATGGTGGTGGTAATGGTTGGTGAGGTGATTTAGTGCCATTACCGCTTTTGATAGGACGCAATTTCTTCTTGACGCATTAAGTCGATTTGCCTGTTCACTATACTATTCGTAATGAGACCAAACCATTTAGAATGATAGAACTCTCTCAGTTTTCATTTTGGCAGTTGCCTTTTGAATATGAATGAGATAGGAGAGAGTTTAGTAGTATGAACTGCTCGACATATTTCATCAAAGGAATGTTTACCTTCATGCTTTTGTCAGTATTCTCAAATAAAACAGTTTTTCTTACTTTCTGGATTTATGTTATCTACAGATGTTTGAATGTTTTAGACAATAATTTATCATTATACTTCCTGCTGTTATTATAATTTTGGTGGATGCGCCTGGGAAGATTCTCTTGTATTTTGCAAACTTGTTATTTTCATTTCAAAGCACAGAAGTCAGGTGTCCAAGTTTTATCATCTATTTCAAAAATGCTACCTAGTTGCTGAGCATTGTGGTCATTATTAACTTTTACTCTACATCCCATTCATCTCTCATTTCATATCTTTGGTACAACTGCCCGCATCTATTCGAATATTATTTATCTTTCTATCTTTCTTCAATTTAGATTGTGTTGGAAGTTTGTGAATAATATAGTGGTTGTGATAGAAGAAACAGATCAATTTTAACGATAAAATACGAATTGAGAATAAGCGAATTCTAGTGAGAGAAAAGGATTTGATATATTGACCCCAGTCTTTGATATCTTTTTTTTTTTGCTTTGAATTTAACCTTTTTTACTTCCACTACAAAGTGCACTGTGTCCCTGTAGGTTGAGAGCAATCGGGATTTCTTTGCAAACTTTATCCAACACAAATAATAGTTATTTCAAAGCGCATACAAATAGTAGCGACACATTTCATATTGTTGAAATTTACATTTCATATAGCACCCCTAATGTTTATTCGTTTTTACAATAACATAAACAAATAAATCACAATAATTCGAGTAATTTAATTATGAATTTGATCTGTTACAGAAATCTAGTAGTGAATGTTTTAGCGTTAATTTTGAAGTAGGAGATGAATCTACTTGGGATAATGAACTGTTTTTTATCGCTCAACGTGGAGTCACATTACAGTAAGTGCTCCTTTTTCCATCATTATTCCTTTATAAAATATACGAGTATTTGGTATTTTTTTCTAATTTTGAACAACAACAACAACGAAATTATTCCCAATAAAATTTTAAATATGACAGCCGCTATTTGTTTGTACCAACAATGTAGCATGAATGCGATCGTTATGCATTCCATTTCTAGTACAAATAACAGATATATTCATCATAAAACACATGCTAAATAGATTATAGAAGCAATACAAGGATTTTTTTTTTTTGTTCACATTTACATTCAAGGAGAAACATATAATGTAAAATATCATCCACCATATACCCTCATCTACTGTATTAAAGTGATGGATAAATTTATTATCTGTAACGAAACAAAGAGTATACCATTTATTTTACTCTTTTTTCTATTTGTACTCACCCATATATGTTTGTTGTTTTTTTTTTTTGAAAAATAATACTGCTTGTTTTTCAGTGACTCTTTGGCAAAGATGTGTGAGCTTCGCAATATCGATCTATCAACTTGTGATGCTCGTTTGCAAGATAGAGAGAATAATACAGAAACATTTTTGTTATTTTCACAAGATACAGGAAGTTTAGTTGGACGACATATCCGTATTACACGTAAGAATGTTATTTTTTTTGGCGCTCCCCATTTATTATTATTATTATTATTATCGACCTATAAAATTGTTCAGCTTTTAAATTGATCTTATTTGAATTGTTGAGACGTCTTTATAAAGTTTTGTTGTACAAAATAAGTTTGAAATTCCTAAAATCGAATTATTTGTAAATTAAATGATCTCTATTGGTTGTGGTTTTACTTTTAGAGTTCTCTCATTTGAAATTAGCTTTGATGAATTTATCGATTCTATTTCTTTTGTAATACAGATTTACATAATACACACATACACGCACACACATACACAAAAGAATTTCCGTTAAGTTTCCATGTTGAAACTCCGGAACGAATTTTGTTGCAAAATTTATGAACCATGTACAACCGCAAAAATTACGAGAATTACTAAACTAGGACTTTTTACACAAAATGCGGTAATGTTAATGTTGCTAAAACTACTATTAGTTACAAAAATAGCACATTTTAGTGTTTACGTGTTCGTTATTGACAACCGCATTGTCCGAAATCGACACAATAAAAAATGAAAGTGATCCTTTCAACAATTCTCTATTTTTGTATACCTATATGGATACTGACATTTTATTGTTTTCCGGTTTTTAGCAAAAGAAACAAGCAATAAAAAACTATCGGGATCACTACACGGCAATCATACACGAAAGCAATCGGGGGTGAGTGCGTTATTATCACTTATCGATAAATCTATTTTTTGGATTTTATCAAATAAAATCATATTTTTTTGTAGAGTTATCGTCCTCGCACTAGTAGTTTCTTTAGTTCAAGTACAGAAGAACCAGCATCTGGTAGTGGTGGTGTTGTTGGTAGTTCAACATTATCACTTCATGATAGTGATCAAAGTAAAAGACAAATCAAACAACGATTAACCGCTTTCTTTGGCAATAATAAAGTAATCCAAAAACAAATAAAAAAAATAAAGCGTTTTTTTTTGTTAATTATTTAAATTTAACAGGATACGAAATACGAGGCTCTTATTGAACAATTGGATAAGTACTCGAAACAGGGGATACCAAATAATTTAAGTTATCCTCAAGGACAATGTGAATCGGTTGATGCTCTTTATAGGCTCGAAGATGATTGGAGGGATATTGTCGATTTTACTGGTAATTATTGAAATTATTTAGAAAATATTGTTGTTATTTATAACAATCAACCGTTGATTTTACAGACTTAAATGAGAAACAACAACAACAACAGACGGCTTTATGGGAATTAATTACTAGTGAAGTTTCTTATATAAGAACATTAAAAGTTGTTACTGATGTAAATATGATTAACAAAACAAAAAAAATTAATGTACATCTTTACAATGTAATTTTCTTATGTTGCAGTTATTTCTTGCTTGTTTAAGAGATCTCCAATCACATAATCTTCTTAAAGAGATCGATTGTGATAAGCTGTTCTCTAATATAACGGAAATCTTAGATGCGAACGTTATGTTCTGGCGTAATACATTATTCCCATTAATAAGGGATATGAGAAAAACCCGACAGACAACATGTATTGAAAATATGGCTGATGGATTTCGTACAATCCATGAGATATTCCAACCATATTATAAATATTGTGCTGAACAAGCTAGATGCCAACATTATTGCCGTGATAATATGGATAGTGAAGTATTTACAGCTTATTTAACATGGTGTGAAAGTCAAAAAGAATGCAACAGGTAAATTTTCTATCAGATATAACAATATTATAATTTGAACAAAAAAAAAAAAAATGAATATTAATTAATCTTTTAGATTACGTCTAATGGATATTTTAGTTCAACCAATGCAAAGACTGACAAAATATGGCCTTTTGTTGAAAGCAATTTTACGACATACTGAAGAAGATGTTGAAAGGGAAAGTTTACAAATTATGGTAATATTTGATTTTGTGTGTCCATCTTTGTGTTGTTATATTTTAATAAAATTGAAAATTTTCAGATTAGAACAGTTGATGATTTTGTCATTAATGTAAATTCAAGTTTAAAACACAAACAAGATAAAGAAAGACTGAAAGGGATAATTGCGAGAATAGAAAGCTACGATATTGTGGTAAGATAAATTACACGACTAATTACAAACAGATTTTGTTGATTGTATTTGTTATGCAAATTAGGAATCTAAAGATGATGATATCGATAGACTTCTCAAAAAAGAACGTTTCTACACTCAATTGGATTTAACAAGGCCTATGTTGAATTGCCCGGCAGAACGTAAACGACATCTTCTCCTTGAGGGTGATCTTAAATTAAAAGATAGTAACACTTCAAAGGTTTGTCGACATTTTTATTTTTTTCCAAATAAAAAACGGATTTATTAATAATTTTTTAGATGGAGGTTCACTGCTTCCTCCTCACGGACATGTTATTAATCTGTAAACCGTCAACAAAGAAGGGTGGTGCAACAATGCGCGTAATACGTCAACCATATCTTGTAGATAGATTAGTTGTAACTGAATTACATCGAGAAACTCCTAGTTTAGCAATTATTTATAAAAATGAATTTGATATGGCTGTGGCTGCTTTTATATTACAAAACAACGATGGTAAAAAACTAAAAGGTTGGAAAGATGGTATTGTAAAAGCCCAAACATTATATGCACAAGCTAAACAAATGTCTTATCTACCTGATGATAGTCTCGATGTTGATTATAATTTTGAATGTAATTTAGAAAGTGATTATCATAGTTTACAATTAGTACCAAGATCTCCATTAGCAACGTCTTCCCGAGCTAGTAGAGTATCTAGTTTAGCACACAGTCATAGTGGTTCAGTGGAAATGAATGATCAATCATCAGTTGGTTCAATTAAAGATCAATCACGTGGTGTATCAATGGAAAATGAAAATCGTACTGGTTCAATATCAAGTGATGAAGGTGTCCAACCATTACCACCTGATAAAAGTCCTGTAACACAAAAGAATTCATTTAAAAATCGTTTTTTCAATAAAACACCGAATACATTATCTGTACAACCGTTTAGTAGTAATCTTGGACAAAGTTTGCCAAATTTAACATTAGGTTCACCAAATGTTGGTAATTTAAGTTTATCATTAAATCAACAAAATACATTATCAGTGCCTAATACAAAAAATGGCAGTCATTTATTAAGTCCAACACATCGTGGTATATCATATCCACCACCATCACCAACACGTGCTAATTTACGGCGTGGATTAGCCATAACACAACCAAGTAAAAATCCACCATTAATTAAAACAAGACATGTTAATTCAACAGCAACAACCAGTCAACAAATACCGACAAGTTTTGATTTTGATGTGCCAGTGATTGCAGGTTAGTTTCATAATAATAATAATAATTAAAAATTTATTATATTTTTACATGAAAAGATATCGTCAAAAGTTTCTTTATACGTATAATAACAAATATTTGAAACTTTTGACGATTATTTAAATATTGGAATTTAGAGATAAAGAACGGTAAATTAACGTGTAATTTTTACTTTTCTCCATATTTCTGTTTTTTTGTTCAATCTAGAAGAAGAACACAGTGAGCCTACATAATTTCATTTATTGTGAGTCTTTTGTGAATCATTTAGTTTTAGGAGTTTTGTATAGAGCAACGAGAGATTATAACCATAAAACCGTGTTTCTACTAGATAGACAAGAAAATTTATGCAAATGCAATAGCAATCCTAGTACCAGTGGTGCGTCGTATAGCTGCGGTAAAAATTTTTGGTCTATTTATTTAACTCTTTAGTTAAAAGGGACCGTGACACATGAGCAGCCAAATATCCAGGATTGCCGCTGTGCAAGTATCTACCAAACAGGATTGGCCACAAGTTTAAACACTCTAGCACCCTAGCGATTTATTTCCGTGAATAATTCACACAAGAGAAATTCAGTAGAAATTTGCGTATTGTTTAAACACTCGCGTAAATTTTCTCGGTTAGTTGAAACACGGTTTACCAGAAATATTGTTGTTCAGTAAGAACCCGTTTAACTCTGAGGAAATGTACCACAAAAACAAAGCGTTATGTGGAAGAGCGTTAAACGTAAATTGATTGTTTCTGGAAAGTTAACTTATAGCTCAACCTATCATCCCTACGTTGCAAAAATATTGGTTCATTTTAATGACCTCAAACGAGAAAAAAAACTCGTCTTATACGCCGAGATTTACGGTATGTAGAAAAAAAAACGCGTTATAACGTAATAGCATTAAACGGAGCAGCGTTAAGCGGGATCTTACTGTAATCCAAATGGTTACAGTCTCATCAATCTTTCTAATGCTTGATAGACAATAAAAAGAAATACAAAACTTTCCAAAACTTGATCATTTCTTCACACGTTTAGGTTTAGTACTAGTGCTAGCACTTGCATCTAAAAATCGCTTTAAATCTCCCCTCTTCTATTCTCAAAAATTGAAAAAATTGTACAATCTAAATAAATTTCCCTATTTTAATAATAAATTTTGTTTGTTATTAAAAATTTACATTATATTATATTTGATTGATCAGGTGTACCCCAATCAGAGGATCAATGTGAATCTTTCAGTCGAGGCCATTATCGTCAAGCAATGAAACGAATTTATAGAAATGATAAAAGATATCATACAGCAGGTGTTGTGGATGATATTAAGGTAAATTTAACATAGAATCTATTTTTTTTTAATTGTTTAAAAAAAATAATAAATCAATTGTTGAAACAGAAAAATGATAGCAGAGATGCTAGCATCCACAAACGATTATCTTGGAATTGTAGTAGTCAAGATCAAAGAGCCCCAAATGAGGACCACACCTAGCATACATTTAATATAATAAACTTCCTTGTGTCTTGTATAGTGATGCTCTACATTATCTATTCAATAGTTTGTACAGTAGTTAGTAGTTTGTTATATGAATAATTATTATAATTATATGAATTTAAGTGAAAAAAAAACAAACAAAATATTATTAAATTGAATAAACAAAAAAAAACTCAGCTTGGGTTTATACGGATTGTACAAAAGAAATATATTAAACCTTTGTGGACCAAATATAACCCACAATAATATCTCAACAAATAACAATAATTTTTAAATACAGAAAGGAATGTTAAATATTATATTTGATTTTTTATATAATTGTAAGTCTACATTCCGTTTACATTCCAAAATAAACCTAAGCAATACTGTACTTTAATCAAAAAAATAAAAACAAAAAAAATTGTATTGATAAAAGTTCCATCTGGCCTAATATTGACTTTTTATATTTATTGAAAACGACAAAAAAAAAGATTGTAATTATTTAGATTTTAGATAATAGAATTCTTGCTTCATAAATATTTAAATAACAAACAATTTAATATAAATATTCGTTAAATTTGGTAAGTCACAGATAGGCAATCAAATTTTCACAAAAAAAAAACTTTGGCTTTATCTGTGAATTACTTGATATTATCGAACTTTAAATGTTGGAAAAATTGGCTTAATTAAATTAAATTAAATTAAGATTTAAAAAATTGTACGAGAGAATGAAGAGAAAAAAAAAACTATATTTGTCGAAGATTCGTTCGTTTCTAACGAAATAGTACAAGAAATTTTATATTTTTGGTATTTATAAAGAAAGCTTTATATTTATTTTTGTTTTGCTTTAAGAATGAACTATTTATTTTTAAATTAAATGAGAAAAAAAAATTACTAGGAATTGAATGAAATGTATAACTTTGTTATAATTTATTAAGAACATATAATAAATTCTTCCTAATTATGATTATTTTAAAATATGAATTGATCAAACTATTAATTACCGGAGCCCGGAGTGTTCTGGGGCCTGGAATGGCCTCCGACCTCGTTATAATAGACTGCAAAAGTGATGACGTCAGATGACACTGTTGCTATGGTATTGCGTTCCATATACGTTATATGGAAGCTTTGGTTTGTTTGGAACGCAATACCATAGCAACAGTGTCATTTGACGTCACACTTTCGTACTCTATTATAATGAAACCTGATTGTTGGGGCCCAGTTTCGCTCTTAACGAGTCGCTGATGGTGGCCTTGATTGTCCTTTCAATTTGACACCTGTCAAACGGTTTTAACCTCAAAATAATTTGAGGTTATTTTGATTTAATAGAAATGTTTTACCGAATATGGTTTGATGGTATTTTTCTTGTAAATTATACAAAAAAACAAATTAATATTTTTTTTTAGTATGGTGTCGGATTTCTTCTTCCCGAATATGGGCGGTGTTGAAGAGCACATTTACAATTTATCCCAATGTTTATTACAAAAAGGGCATAAAGTAATTGTTATGACACACAGTTATGGTAATCGTACCGGTATTAGATATATGACGAATGGTTTGAAAATCTATTATCTACCAATTAAAGTGTTCTATAATCAATGTATCTTACCAACAATGATATGTAATTTACCATTGATCCGGTACATATTTATCCGTGAACAAATTGAAATAATCCATGGACATTCTGCTTTCTCTGCTCTAGCTCATGAGGCAATGCTAATTGGGAATTTAATGGGTTTAAAGGTATACAATTAAATTTAAACAAATTACAAAATACAATTAGGCATTTTTAGACAGTCTTCACAGATCATAGCCTATTTGGTTTCGCTGATACTAGCGCTATTATTACAAACAAATTCATACAAATCTCATTATCAGGTTGTAATCATTGTATTTGTGTATCACATACCGGTAAAGAGAATACAGTTCTAAGAGCTAAAGTTAATGATAAAAGAGTATCAGTAATACCGAATGCTGTAGATGCATCATTATTCACACCAGATCCAAGTCAACGTTCTAAAAATAACAGTAAAACAAAATATTCAAAATTTTTAAAATAATCATTTTTCTAACATAAATATTTTCTAGTAACAATTGTGATAGTTTCACGTTTAGTTTATCGTAAAGGTGTCGATTTAACAGCACAAATTATCTCGGAAATATGTAAAACACATCAAGAATTACATTTTTTAATTGCTGGTGATGGTCCAAAACGATGGTTATTAGAAGAAATACGTGAACGACAAATGTTACATGATCGTGTTACATTATTGGGTAGTATTGAACATTCGAAAGTACGTGAAATTCTAATAAAAGGCCATATATTTCTAAATACTTCATTAACTGAAGCTTATTGTATGGCAATTGTTGAAGCTGCAGCATGTGGGTTCGTTGTCCGTTTGCATTATAATTCTCCATAAAAAAAATAAGGATTTTTAGATTAAAAATTGTCTCAACAAAAGTCGGAGGAATACCGGAAGTTTTACCAAACGACTTAATCTATTTGACTGAACCAAATGTACCTGCATTAATTAAAGCTCTAGAAACTGCAATTTATGATTTGAGAAACGATGAATTCGTATGTCCGTATGAATGTAATTTACGCATCAAACGTTATTATAATTGGGAAAATGTATCGCAACGGACTGAACAAGTCTACAAAAAAGTTGAACAGGAAAAGGAGAAAACTTTAGGAGAATTATTGTGGTGGTAATAAACTGCTCTTATTTAAACGTTAATTATTATTAAAAAAATTCTAGCTACAATTCAAGTGGAGTTTGGCCGTTTGTATTGGTTGTAACTTTGTGTTACTTAATAATGCGACTTTTCGATATTTTAGTACCACCAACGAATATCGACATTTGTAGAGATTATAATCGAAATCGCAGAATTAAACGCCACTGAACGACATTCCTGAAAATATAAAAAAAATCAATATTCTACTATAAATATTGCATAAAATTATAAATGTTTTTATAAGATGTATTGTTAATAAATAAACTCAGGATGTCAATTGTCTTCATTTAAATTATAATTTTATTAAAAATATAATTTTGTCAGGTGAAGAAATTCATTTACATCATTGTAAATACGAGTTGTAATAAATTGTAAAGTTAATTACTTGTAATTACCTTTAATTTTCGATTATCCATTGGATGGTTCGTCAAATCAACAACTATTTGATTAATCATCTAAAACAAATGAATAAAAATAATTATAAGTTGAGTTGACACAGGTAAAACGATTAAAAATTTATAATTTTGAAGTTTTTTCAGTTGAATTCTTAATTGTGGTAGTAGGGTTTATCGTCACAGCCCTAATCAGGTAGCAAATACTCAAAAAATCATCATTTCTTAAGCGAAATAACATTTGATAATACAATTGTTAATATCAACTTACCTATGATTCGTATGGTTATTCATTTGTTCATCTAGGATTACCATAGAATTGTAAATTTTCACCTGAAATTTTAATTAAATCAATAAATACGAGAAACAAAATTATTAATTAATTAAAATATAGATTTTAGTGAAATATATCAGGGTTAAAAAGCTCGATTTTATATAATCAACAGCTATATTCAGAAATTTTAAAAATTATCATCATATACGTAAAATATTGTAATAATTATAAAGAATGTTGAATTTACCTTGAGTTTCTATCATAATTTTGTCAAAATTATGCAGGATGATTGAGATAAAATGGTATTTTATTAAAATTTTTCAAAGTAGCATCAAAACGACGCCAACAACAATGCGACATTTTAAAAAATGGAAGGAGGAAGGGAATTTCACGCTTTTATACAGGTACCACATTGCATTATGGGTTAATAGCGGCGTTGCCACGTTATTACCGATTATTTCCCGGTTTTTAACAACAATCCAAAAGACCTTATTAAATTCAATTTTGATAGAACACCACTATAAAATTATATAAATATTGCATAAATTGCCGAAAATAACTGTGATATTATCTTATCAAGTGAAACCAAAATTATCTGTTGTAGAAATATCTTTTGTTGATTGCATATTTTAACAAATTTTCCAATCTCACGTTTTTTGTTACGTGTCTTTAAAGATTATTTCATGTTTTTAATCCAAGATTAGATTATATCGTTATGTTTACAGCAAAATTGCTCCAGTTTATCACGCATTTGTGGGTTTCTGTGCGAACCGACAACAATGAGTATACGGATGTTGGTGATATTTGCATTGCCAATCTGATAGTTGGTAGACTGATCATTTGACAGGAGTGACGTGTCACTTACCTGTCAACATGGTGTTTTGAAACTCAACATCACATAGAAGTTGTTTATTTATTTTTTTTGCAATTATAAAACGATGGCAGACGTTTCTAAAGCACAAAAATTAGCTTCAGCACGTAAAAAGGTATTTACCATCATCAACAATAATTATAATCATTCACAAAAAAAAAAAAATCTAAATATGTGTAACATATTTTTAACGATTATTTCAGTTTAAAGAGCTTAAAAAGGAAAAGAAACGAATTGCTACACAAAAACCAGATGACAATAACAGTTCGATACAATCTAGTCGTGAATTAACACCTGTAGATAACATTGATGTAAATATAGAACAACAAAATGGATCACAATTACCGAATTATTTCAATGAGAATCATGAAATTTGTCCACAATCAACGATAACGTTTTTCGATAATTTCCAACCACCTCCAACTAATAATGAAGCCATAAATTTCTTTAATCAACCCAATCAAATGCCAATAAATTCAAATCAATCAGAAATCGATTGTATCGAAGAACATCCAATAATAGCAGATTTTCAAGATGTTGATAAACAGAAAGAGGAATTGGTGGTGCCTCATTCGAATTTAGAAAGTTTGAAACAATTATCGAACGAAATGGCTGAATTAATTGATCGTAATGTCGACGATATTGTTGTAAATAAAGAATCTGATTTAGAATTGAGAAATCAAGAATTGGCGGGATTTTTGGAACATGAAAAACTCAAAAATGAACAATTAAATGCTGTAATAAAAGAATATCAAATGAAAATTGTTGAATTAGAGAATGTAATTAAAGAAAACGATTTGAATAATACCAATAAACATCAAGAAGATTTAAATAATTTACGTGATGAATTGAAGAATCATACACAAACAATTGGTATTTTAGTTGGTGAAAATGCTGAATTACAATCAAATTTAAATCAATTTAAATTACAAACAAAACAAAAAATTGAGGAATGTGATGAATTACAAGGACGTTTAAAACAATCACGTTCACGTGTTGCTGATTTAGAACGTGAAATACAAAATTTAAAAATGGAAACCAATACACAACAATTAAATACAAATACCGTTGAACAATTACAATACGAATTAAAACAATTTCAATTAGATAAAGATGAATTAAATCAAGATTTATTGGAAGTACGTGAAAAATTAAAAACAAGTTCTGAGAATAATTTGGAATTACAAAAACAAATTAATGAATTAAACAATCAATTAGCAATGGCCAATATTAAAATACAACAATTATCAACTGGATGTGATGATGAAAAAATTGAACAAATAACACAAGAGAAATTTGTATTAGAGAAACAATTAGCCGATTTGAATGGTGTTGTGAAGAATTTGATGAAAGAACGTGATGAATCCAATCTACAATATCAACAATATGCACAACAATTGAATAATCAATTAACAAATCTAGCAAATCGTTTAGAATCTGTACAGAAAGAGAATGAATCATTACAAATACAAGAACAAAATCGTATTAAACATATAGAAGAATTGGAGAAACAATTACAAAATTTACAAAATGAACACATCTCGTTTAGTTTACATAAAACAAATGGTGATATTAAAACAGAATTAGATAAATCGTTGGATTTAATAGAAAAATTACAATTACAAATCAACGATTTAAATAATGATAATGAACGTATATTAAATGAAAAAAATGATTTAATTAAACAATTAGAAATGCAAAATTTTAATTTAAAACAATTAGAAGAACAATTAATTGAATTAAAAAATAATCAACCCGACAATACAAAATTATTAGCAATAATGGAAAGTGATAAAATTGCTGCAAGTCGTGCATTAATACAAAATAATGAATTAAAAAATCAAATGAATAGTATGCAAGAAGTTTTCGATAAATTAAATAATGATAAAATTGAATTAATTGATAAATTAACAATTGAACAATATAATAATAAAGAATTAATTGATAAATTACAAAAAACTGAATTATATTTACAAAAATTAACTGATGCTATTGAAATTAAAGATAAACAATTATATGAATTAAATAAACAAAATTTAAATAGTGAACAATTAACAGATCGTTTACGACATTATGAAGCACAAGATCATAGTAGTCATATATTACAAGATGAATTACAAAAAGCCCAAACGATTATTGTTGAATTACGTAATGAAATCGAACGATTAACTAAACCAAACGAAATTAACGATAAAATCGAGCAATTAGAATTAAATAATCATGAATTACAACAAAACGGTACTAATGATGATGATGATGTTTTAGATAAAGAAGCAGCAATGAAACGTTTAGAAGAGAAAGTGTTGAAAACAATGAATGAAATTGCTGTATTAACTGATGAAAAACAACGTTTAGAACATTTAGTTTTACAATTACAAAGTGAAACTGAAACAATTGATGAATATGTTGCATTATATCAACAACAACGTAGTGTATTGAAACAACGTTCAATTGAAAAAGATTTACAATTGAAACAATTAGAAAATGATCGTGAACAAATGAAATTAAAATTAGAAAAATTGAATAATTTAATTAATAAATTTATAATCACTGATGATGATGATAAACATTTAAAAATTAATAATAACAGTATTGATAATTGTGATAACAATCATCATCATCATAATATAGAATCTGTAGATGAGATAGTTTCATTATTATCAGAAATTAAAAATAGTAATTTAGTTCAACCGTCTGAAGATATACATCATTGTCCATGGTGTTCGGGTCAATTGATTACAGTTTGATCGATTTGCTTGTTTTAGATGATTATTGTTATTATTGGATTTATTATTTTATATAGTTTTAATGAAATTTTTGGGCAACAATTTAAGGTGTTTGCTTTGTTTTTCTACGTTTCCTTGTTTTAACAATAATACAACTGTTGTAAAATCTTAACAAAATATTTTATTGTAAATTCCATACAAGTATTGAGTTTAGGTCGTACGAATAAAGACGAACATTACCTTTGGAACAGTACTTGGATGGATGCAGGGGTGATTCTACTGTGTCGCACGAAAACCTTTGTCAACTTGACTCTATAGCCAAATATCTACGATTTTCTTGTCGGCTTTCCTCTGATTTAGGATTGTAAAAAACACGCTACAACTTGTCTTTTGTTTGCCGATGAACGTCTAGAAATTTGTCACTTTGTCCCTACTATCTGTTTAACCCTAAAGTTTATTTGATAACAGACCGCCCAAAAATAATAAAAAGTTTTTTTCCTAAAAAGTGCAGACGGGGCTTTCCAATCAAAAGAACATGTTCCTAGGGCACTGGTGGCGAACCTTTTTTCTAGTGCGTGCCCAAAATCCAAAAATTCAAGTTTATCGAGTTTCTAAAGTGCCGGGTAGTTTTCAAAAGAGAGAAAATAAGTTTTGTCAGTCCGACAATTTGCTGTCCCTTACAAACGGAAGCCTAACTTACACCATACAATACTTAGCGTACATTTTTTCTGCGCCGGACTGTACAATACACATCAGCTGCCGCCAATTTGTCAAAAAATTGTTTAGCTATGAAAAAAGTTATTTTTCTGTATTCTATCTATACAATAGAAACCAGAATTACAGTAAAAATCAGTCGTTCACGTGACAGCAAAATTTCTATACGTGCCACCTCGGGCACGCGTGCCATAGGTGCGCCACCACTGTCCTAGGGTAATCTGTCTATCCAATGTTTAAAAATAATTTCGCCCATCTAGGCACTTCTTTTAAGACTGGGCTAATATTTCGAGCGATTGACAGAGGATGTAATAGTGCTAAACCTAGAGCACTAGCTGAAATAGGCATGTGGCTTTGCTTATATTACATGGAATAAGTAGATCTGCCCACATTCTTGTTTTGTAGATCTGAGAACTAACTGCGATCTTGGACAAAGTTGGAAACACTAGAGAATTTGTGCTGTTTCAAAGTCAACGAATCAGCCGTCTTTGGCCCAGTTGCGTCAACCCGGCTCAAATATCCGATTCAACTGGAACCGGTTTAAGACAAAATAACACGGTTTTAACTAAATTTCCAAGTTGAGTCGGATTCAACTTGATCTCGAATGAAACGAAAATTGACCTCGCGTTGACGCAACCCATTTCAAGCAAATTCAGGTGTTTGGTTCAACTTATCGGGTTTATTTCAGTTGAAACAGGTTGGTGCAACAGTTTGAACCTGTGTTATATTTTACAACCGGTTTCAAATACTTGAGCCGGGTCGGCGAAACCGGATCTTAGATTCAACGATATTGCAACTTGCCTCTCGATCAGAATTTGATGAATTCGCTCTAAAGTCTTTGAGCATTTGGTAAAACTTGTCTTTATTCATATGACCTATTGTATGTATTGTCATTTTAACTACAATTTTGTACAATTATCACCATCCCATTATAATAAATAATAATAATAACAATTATAATAATCAATAATAAAAGAGGAACAAAATCAATCAACTAACAGTAGCTTTTGAGGTAGTTCCATGGATTGTAGCTTGTGCTTTGGCCATAATTTCACTTGCCCCTTTCCCAATTACATTTTCAGCTAATTTACGTCCTAATTTTTCAGCTTCTTCTTGTATTCTACCAATATTTGAATCATATTCAATTAAACCACAATATTGTTTGATTTTACTACAAGATGGTTCCAGATTTTCTTTAATTAAATTTTGATCATCATCTACTAATTCGTCACTTTCTAATTGTTTACTTTTCATAAATGGACATTGATTCATATCAAACGATTTGTTTCTATTATCATTATGATCATTGAAATGTGCTTCTAAATATGGACATTTACCCATAAAATCAGCACCGATTGGTAATTGTATTGGACATTGTTCGTGTGGATCATTTTTTAAAATATCAATAGGTATATCGTCTAATTTCAAACGTTTTTTTGGTATTTCATTTAATGGATTTTCTGGACAATCATTACAACTTTTTAAATTTTCAATATCGTTCAATTCGAATTTATTCGCAGTGTTAAATGGACAAATAGCACAACGTAGATTATCTTTTATTTCAATTTCACATTGTTCAGTATCGATTAATTCATCTTTACCATCTAATGACCATACAGCACCTTTTAATTGTAAATTATAATGATTTTTATCGATTTTTGTTAATATTGATGTTACAGCAACTGGTGCACTACAACCACCACCTAATGTTTTCAAAAAACTACGTTCAGCAATTATACGTGTAGCAGTTTGAATATCATATAAAGGTTTTAATAGATTGATGATATCTTCATCATCTTCACGACATTCAACAGCTAAAGCACCCTGACCGACGGCATACAATAAATCTTCACTATCCAAAATCTGTAAAAATCATCAAAATTACAATCTAAACTTAATGATACCAAACAATAATACTTTTGTTATACGATTCGCCCAACCCATTCGAATTATTCCAGCTGCGGCTAGAATAATCCCATGATATTTATCCAATTCATCCAATTTCTTCAGTCTTGTATTCAAATTACCCCGTATACATTCCACTTTTAAATGTGGATATTTCCTAGCTAATTGAGCAGCACGTCTTAGACTCGACGTACCAATCACACTATCAAATGGAAGATTCTCCAATAAATTCTCTTTAATATCTTGTCGTAAAACTAGAGCATCACGTGGATCTTCACGTGTTAACACAGCACCAATTGTCATGCCTACTGGTAGAGTTGTTGGTAAATCTTTTAATGAATGTACAACAAAATCTACACGACTTGTTGTTAGAGCAGCTTCTAATTCTTTTGTAAATAGTGATTTTTCACCGATTTTCGGCAACGGTATATCCAACACTTTATCGCCGAGTGTACTCATTGTTACTGAAATTTGAACAATTATTAAAAGGCTTATTATAATATTAAGATTTTAGATACCAATCTCGAATTGTTTATTTGGATGCAGCTTTTCTAACAAACTGATAACGTGTCTTGTTTGAATTAGAGCAAGCTGTAAAGAGAGAATTATCTAAAAATAGTAAAACAACAATTTTCGATATAATTTCAAAAGTAATCACCTCACTTTTCCGGGAACCAACCCGGATTTTCTTCACACTATCCTCCATTATCAAATCCAAATACACTTTAATTCATTAAATGGAGAATAAAAAACCTGTTATCATTCTTCAAGTCATTTTTGCAGAACTCATGTTACGTAGGCAGATTTTATAATGATTTATAGGTTAGAATATTTATGTCAAAATTGACATGTTACGTCCAAATTCAAGTGAGACAACCTCTGAATTACAATAAACTAATAAAAGATGGGGAGATTATTAAAGGTTATCTGATGAGAAATTGAGGTTATTTCCAAAATATTTCTAATAATGCGAATTTTTCCACTAATTACGACAGTAGCAATTACAATCGTTTTTAAATTAATTATAAATTGCTTTGTTTCTATATAGGTGAATTTTTTCTAATAAATGCGGGAAATTCAAAATTATGCAACTATTTGTAGCGTTTCTACAAATATTCATCATGTATTATCGACAATTTATATTCAATTTACAATCCGATAATATTTTCAAATTAACGACAATTTCCAGAATAAATCTAGGTATTTTTGTTTTTCTATATGACGTCATTGACAGATTGGTGGTTTTGGCGCATGCGCAACAATTACATTTCTACTAAATTTCCAATTTTTTTAAATAATTACCGATTTTATTGATAAAAATCGTTAAATAATCAAAATCTTTTCGATGATTCGTCCAAATTTTCGTGATTTTTTATTGAAATTTTCTTGATTTGTGAAATTATGCGTCATCGGAGAGGCGGAGTTGTAATTTGATTGGTTGTTGCATTTCCCGCTCTCTCTGTGCAGGATTGCAGTTGATATTCGTTAAATTCGTGGAACAAAAGTGCAATTTTCGTCGATTAAAAAAATGGAAAATCAGCCTGGTCCTTCTACTCAACCGGACAATCATGGGGCCCCAATAATACAACCAAGTTTGACTCCACAGAACCAACGTAAAATTATTCGAGCTTATAAGGCAGCTGGGAAATTTTATCCAGAACTGGGTCCTAATGGATTACTGAAAATTACATCCTATATAACAGGTGAATTAATGGTGGATTTCAGTCGGTTGAAATAACTGCTTTTTGTGTTTCAGGCTTTCCGGTTGCTTCAATTTCTGAAACCATCAGTGAGCATAATGCAACGAAAAATCAGGAATCAGCAATAAGTATGGAAAATGGTGATAATAGCAATAAAACTCAAGATGCTGCCAGTTTGATAATAAATGATGAAATTATTGAATTATAAATGTATTGATACAAAATAAATTACGTTTGTAAAATTATACAAATAATATAAAAATTTATGCTCTAAGTCCAGGTGATTTTCTGAATACCGTAAAATGTTCTAAATATTGATGTATCGTATCGATTGGTGTGTACAATTCTTGCAAACGATTCTGTATATAGTTGGGCGGTGATGCTGGCACAGAACTACCCAAGAATCCTTGTAGAAACTCCCTCATCAATTCCCAACACATTGCCGGCACCATACACGGTCTATATTCAACTTCAACTAACACCCCTTTAAAATTCTGACTAACTGTAACTGTACCTAATTTAACACAGAAATCACCGATTTCATAACGCGGCCCTTTCGATTCAGCTTTTGTCTGTTTCTTTGATGTATAAAAACTCGACATTTTCATCATTAACAAATCGAATAGACCATCTGTAGCTAATGGTATTGTTTTTGTACCAGTTTCAAGTATTGAAAATACCGTTGCCGGTTGTTCGGAATTATGTAAAACATGTACGGTACGTTGATGGCCCAATTGGGGTACAGATGTGTACGTTTCACAATCAACCAAAAATTGACCCTGTTGTACCGCACCTAGGGCTGAAATACGTTTCGATAGTAATTCTACTGTTGCTGGACCGGTACGATTCTCCACTGGAAACTGTTGTAACACAGTTACACCCATTTTTTATTTAATTTATTTGAATAAAATTGGTAAATTTGAAATCTAACCTAAAAAATTTTTGATTACAACGAAATGTCAATTTTTGTTATTAGGAGTAGTACCAACATTCACTCAACAAATACACCAAATAAAGCGGCAAATTTAAAATTGTTATTTATTTATATATTTGAACAGTAAAAACATTATTGTTTAAATAAATTAAGGCGAGGTTGCTTCGTTAGACACCGGTAACGTCCCTAATTCTTCATCTGCAAATTCTACAGCGTGCCTAAATTACACAAAAAAAAATTAATTTTTTTAATTACAAATTAATTAATTAATTAACTCACTTTTGTTTCATTTTATAAATATAAAATAATACGATGAAATTTATCAAAAATAAAGCCGCTATCAATAAGGCTGGTGCTAGAAGATCTGCAAAAAATCCATATAAAACTGTATTTTTTTTTTTTTTTGATTACCGGAAAAAAACAAACCTGAAGCCATCCCTGTTGTCAAAGTATTGTCGTCCGCAACTATTGATTCTACTATCTCTCCTATAATTAAAATTAAATTAAATTTAATTGAATTTTTGTTTTATTTTAATTAAAACACAAGAAGTCCTAACCTCAAAATTCGATACGCAACAAAAACTTGTTTTATATTTGTTTAAAAAAGAAAAAACCAATCAAATCTGACTTATTGATGATCTTACCTTGAGAATATTCATTGGATAATTTATTGTTTAAATAAACAAAATAATAATAATAATAATAATAAGAAAAAACAACAACAATCAAACAGCCACGTGTTTGGTTGTGTTTATAACAGTCAAGAGAAGGATAGCTAATCGAATTGTTCCAAAAACAAAAGAGATAACAATCGTTTTTAAAAACATAGGCGTAGATTGTGGGATCAGATTATGGGGTGAAGTTTACCTGGTTTTGTTGTAAATTTTCAACGTTTCTATTATCAAAACAACAAAATCAACAAATACAACAATAATAATCAACTCTTATCTTTTCAATTATTAAAGTCAGACTAACTCCTACACAAATCAACAGAACAATAATTGTAAACTGGCTGCAATGCATGGATAAAGGTCGAAATAATTGATAATAATAATAATAATACAAAAGGAAAAACATTTTAATGAATAATAAAACTATTTGTAAGATACTTACGTTGGCAATCTAGTAATGGTAATGGTAGATTCCAATAGGAACCTAAACAATGGATTGTACGTATCCTGGCACCATTATCAGGAAATATAAAACCAACACAACAACGATATTCGGCAATTGTATCGTTACGATAAACTAAATAACCATCTTTTGGTGATTGTGGTGTTGGACAACCAATGGCAGTATAATGAATTAATACACCACGTTGTGGTGTTAATGAATGACTAGAAACTAACACAATTTCAATATTATCAGATTGTGATAAAATCTCTAATGGTGGTTCTTTTAATTCACATGTTGTTTCTATCACTTGACCTGAATCGATAATTTCTAAATAATCTGAACATTGGTTTGGATACACAATACGATCAGCTATAAACGAAAATTTTAAATAAGTCTTCTTATCGATTCTATATACAGTGTTGGTTTTTCAAATGCGAACATTATAAAAAATACCGATAGTGCATTTCGATCTTTGTCTGATAAATGTGCCGGCAGATGTTCGACCATGATCATGACAAAGATGGAAGAGGGTGTGATGTTTAGAGATCACCGACCGCTTATTTTACGTTTATCTCATTCTAACTCACGCGAAATCCCTAAGAGTATGTGGGGTTGGTCTTTTTTGTTCGCATTTGAAACACCAACACTGTATAGTTTCGAATCGAATTACCGGTTAATGCTAAATCGAGTATTGTTAAACGAAGACGTTGTAGTGGCGGTGCTTGTAATCTCCAACGGCACTCTTTCTCGCTAGCATAGAAACGTGGATATCCTGGATTATGGATGAAGCCTTCTGATATACCATAATTTTGATTATTTGGTAATGTAATTTGACTATTACAGAACGTTTTGATTCGATCATCTGGAAAATTCAATTATAAAAGCTTAGAATCATGTTACGTTTTGTCCATCATTGATTTTTGTCTCAAGTTCTCATATACATAGTTTAACCATGCGACGTGTTATAATCTAAAAACCACCCCACCTACTACCCTTAAGATAATCACACATTCGGTAGTTGTTGGAATATTGTTAACTTGATACAATAGATGTTTAGAATTACAATTGTTGTGTTGTGAATGTGTGACTCAGAATATCCGAGAGATTGCCAATAGTTCACGCTTCAGGGTGAGAATACATCCCCAAAACTATGGCAAAATCGAATGTTGCTTTGTCATGGTATAGATTTAAAACTAAAATCTTTATTGTATAATTTTGTTTTTTACCTGAAACGCAAGCATATTTCACGGAGAGATTACCAGGTCCCCATGTTTGGCTACCAGGACAATCTTCGATTAAAATAAAACTGCAATGATTCACACCGGAACATCTGTAATAGTGAAAATTTATCCAGTGAAGATGTTAATTCTAAAAATTGTCGTTATATTCAATTAACCATATGGTCAAATATAAAACGGAAACGAATGCCAGAATTACCCTGATTTGTAGGGGAGATAATGCAGTAAATCCAGGAAACCGTAACGATTTTCGTTATAGTTTCACACATTTTCGTATCAACAGCCGGACTAGCGATAAACTGCACGCAGGACAAATTACAATTACCGACGACCTTTTCAATAGTTCTTCTAATTGATATTTGGACTGTATAGTCCATCGATCGGTTTGAGAATTGCATGACAAAAGAAATCGAGAGTCATTAGCCGTTTGCTGACCTTATCCACTCCACCATCAGTTTTGCTAAAGGTCATTTTTCGATAAGATATCGGACGGCTTTGTATTATTATCGCTTTTGGTATAAATCTCAATTTCCATTACAATGATCGTAATCATCTACCTTGAACGTGACCGGTTTGAAATTCGTACAGCCGTGACCTAGACAATGTCCTCGTTTAATGTCAATTGAATGCTGGGCCAGGACCTAATTCGGTGGCCCCGTAACTAGGACACTTGTACGGAAAGAGGCCTTGGCCAAGCCAGGTCAGACCTCGAAAATATGTGTGTGCATGTTATATACACACGTACCACTAAAGTAATTCATCTATTGTGATAAGCAATAATTGATTAGCTTCGATGTGAATAATTCCGAAGGTAGGTATAAACAAGGACGCGTTATTGATCGACAATTGAAAGATGGATTTTTAAACAAATAGTTGAGGTCGATTGTCATCGTTATCTTTATCCTGTATGTAATAAACAAGGTCGGATGTTCTAAATTTTTCGCTAGGATGTTTGTAACAAAATCAATAAATTTGGGTTTAATTAAAGACCCACAAAAAAAAAAATGAAATCGGGAAATTAGTCGAATAAAAAAATCAATAAAATACACACGCCTGATGTTATTTATAAACTTTATTAATTTTAATAAAAACAAGCAAATTCGAATTATTTCATTAAAACTTCAACAATTACACAACCCTGCTGTAGTGTTGCCTTTTGTATCGTCCATATATAATGGGAAAATCTTCATTTATACCGCATCTCGACCCTATTTTTTTTTGTGTGCTCTTTTGTTCTCGTTACGATTGATGTAACGATGCTTCCTTCGGGACCTATACGTACATCACCCCTTGGAAATTTTAGCAACTGTACCACCCTTATTATGAAGGTCATCTATTGAGTTATGTATATAGAAAACGACCCCTGATATAAATATATGGCACACTACACCCCCCAATAGACACGTGCAGATGTTGATATATATTGGTGATATTCAAATTTTCGATAATTAAATCAAAAAATTGGTTTTTGCATTTTTTCAACTCACGTCTCATTCTCTCGAAAAATCGATTTTTAGATTATTCTATAGTGATAGGGTGATGGACTAAATTAAGGGATGATAAATATGATTGTAATTGATGGAGAGAGTTGCTGTTGAGTTCGCAATTCAAATTTGTTAAATCAATAATGAAATTAACACCACTCACCTTTGATTAAGCGCTTGTCGTGGATGAAATGGGGGAAATATTGTTGATGTGATGATAATTGAACTATTATCAATTATTTGATTTGATTCGAAATTTGCATCCAATATTGCTATAATTGAATTCAAATGTCGACATGTTAGATGGATTTTACAAGTTTCACAGCCGTTCACATTGACAATTTCTGCAAAAAACAAAGATTAAAGCGATAGAAAGATTTCATTATAAAGATTATGAAAGGAATAGTTTTAGAACGTAGATCCCACAACCCCTTATCATTGTATAGATGTTTATTCATTGCTGAACAATGTCGGTTTTTCGGCGATTTAAAAGCAAGGACCTTAATGAAATTCAATAAATTCGTCTATAGTTCTCGTTATTTTCCGGTTGTCAAATTGGAGAAAAAAAACTGGGGGGAAATACTTGATGTATTCACCCCCTATTTCGAATATAACAACAAGTACATTTTTTGTGTGTTATTTTTCAACATTAATGGCTACTTTTAGTGATAAAGTGGTTTAGTCTCCGCTAAAAATAATCGTAACACCTGGATTAAAATTGGAATATTTTATAGTGTTTACATGTAGATTTTCTGTTATTTTTTTCTTCTCTTTGTATAAAACATCAGTTGTATTTTTAAAAATATTTTTACCAATATATCCGGCAATAGTGACCTGGAAATTGGTTATAATCAAAATCCAGATAATACAAAACATTGCCTGTTATAATCGTTTCCAAAATAATGTTCTTTTTCCTAGTTCGTATTCTAATCACAACCATCACTATTATCACAATTTTCCACTACAATACAATTGATTGTATACATCGGATTTTATTGTATTTATCTGTCTATTTAATTCTAATTTGTTTAAATAAACAACTGAATTTATTTTTGTTGTATTTCTCGTTTGTAGAAATAGGTTTTTCAATTATATGCCCCCGTTGCGAAACATAACTGAAGCCCTATCGGTGGTATTCCTCCAATACTTTCACACTGTTTCAATTGGAAGATTAACAGATTTTTAGATTGATGACCGTTTAACACTGTAGTTGATTGTTGTAAATATCCTGTTGTTAATTATCCAGGTAACAAAGTGTGAATCCGGCATGAATTCAACCCAATGACAATACTCCGGCGATGTTCCACCACAATCCTTTGATTTGAATCTCCGAATTTCACCGCAAAATAATCGATTTCTAATTGACAATATTCACGTGTTTTTTATTTATTTATTTTTAATTAATAAAAAAATTATAATTTGGCGAAATCGTCCATGTATATACACACTTGTAAATACGACGCCCGATACAACTCTATTTTGATGTGTTGTTGCCGTCGCGGCGTTCCATCACGAGGTCTCGACGACTATTAGAAACACATCACTATACACCCCCACTACCACCCTACTCCCATACAACCCTAACATTGAAAAATATAGGAGAGGGAATTACGATTGGGATTCAACTACTGCCCCAATGAACTATAGACTTCTTTTATCCTAGATTTCAGTTGGGAATTTCTCTATTCGATAACAGGATAAGAGTGGCGCCGTTTTGTTATCATAGAAAAGCGATAGGAGACGATTTAATTGTAAGTTAAATAATAAAAAAAAAAAGTTGCGAATAGATGATGTTTCTATTTGAAGAGAATCGATCCTGTCCCTATATTTTGGATTTATATAATCCTACTGCAGTATTTCCCGTCCCTAATCCTCTGTTCTTATATAGATTCGGGATATGTTTGTTTAGTTGTTGCCGTGTTGTTGAAATAACTTATATTAAGGTTTGTTCACACAAAATTCAATAAAAACACACTTACATCTTAATTTCAATTAATTAGGAATTTTATTAGGTTCGTTCCTACCACCAGATTTGCATGCTAATCCAAACAATTTATGTTGAGGTTTGTTCCAACCTAAAATAGGAGTTCCTATACCTTCCATGTGGCCCTCTATTATCATCCCGATGAATTATTAAAGAGTTAGAGGTTTATCAGTTTCAGTTAGGACATGCGTAGTAACAACAACAACGTTCGAAATTATATGGTTAGGAACAAACCTTATCTATTGCTCAAACTGATTTAGATGGAATAAAACAATAATTTCGGATGAAAATTTATTCTCTATCATTAGAAAACAAACAATTAAATAACATACAACGTTTTGCATTTATTTTTCATTAAATCTTTGTGACTAAAAAAATAATTTATTATTAGTGAAAATAAGTGATTATTGTCATAAAATTGACAATAATAATATTAAGATTGTTTTGGTGATTCTGTAACAATTGTAGAATTCGTTTCAGGCATATTATCTTCCGGTATACTAATTTGGAATTGTAAAAGAACTACCAGATATGTTACCATTGTAGCAAGAAGCTGTAAATTTAAATTTGAATTAAATTTTGAAGAGAGGAAAAACATAATGAAATTCATCCTACAGATTTGAATAGATTACGATTAACATCAAAGAATCCAACTAAACTCATATCAGTTGGACTCATTTCAGTGGCACGTAGAAACATACTAATCTCTTGTTGAGCATCTTCATTCATCCATGTTAATTCAACGAGTAATAATTTCTTTTGAAATTGTACTCTTACCTGTAATTTCGGGTAAATAATAAAGGTTTAAACATTTATAGTACAGATTAATGCCGGATTAAAAAGTTGCGGGCCTTGGAGCTCATCTAAGGACTTCTGCAGGCGGCGTCTTTCTCTCGCGCTGATCACGAGCGTAAAAATGTGGTTATAGTCGACTGTTTGTTTGCGTGAAACGCAATAGAAATGCGTTGCAGAAACCTCAACCAATGCCATCCTACTATAGTTGTTTCAGTGTTCTCATACATTCAGACGTGGGGGCGGGGGCCACAGAGTAGGATGGATAACGTACTTGCAGGCGATGTGATGGAATAAGATAAGAATTTGAATGAGCTCCACCTCACAAATGTACATAAAGGTGTGTGCAAGGGTGTACAGGTTGAGACTGCAACACGTTTGTAGCGCGTATGAGAAAGACGTTCTGTGTAGAGGCCCTAAAACTTAGGACCCTGCCTATTCACCTTTGTAGAAGATCAAAAAATAATCAAATTAGTATAATTTTTATTTAGGCCATTGGAGGTCTATCTTAATTGTGTCTTGGAGCATGTGCGCTTTAGCACCAGGATTAATCCGGCATTGGACTATTGGATTAAATGTTAACTAATCACTTACACAATGTGAAGCGTAATGTGCTTCATCACAGATGAAATATAAAATGGCCACAGCAAAACCGGCAGTTATTGTTAAACCGATATCTTTAATACCTAAACCCTCTTGTATTTGTGATAATAAACCATATACAGTTAATGTTATAATTAAAAATAAATATAAACATAAAAATACTAATGTATATCCAGCTGAATTACCAACATCACGTATTAATTTACTCAACATCATCCATAATGAACGATAATCAGCAACTTGTGATGATGGTCCAACATGTTTTAATGCTTTTTGAAAATCTTCAGCAATAAATGTTGCAATTTTACCAATAACATCACAATGCACATACCATAAACCACCAATTAAATATGTTACTGTATTTATATAACAATATGGTATTATTTGTGAGAAACGAAAATGTACCATTGTCATATGGGTGACGATCATCGCAGCACATGATATTATTGGTAATGATATTGCTATAATTAATGGTTTATTACCAAGCATTAATGGTAATGGTTTTTTTGTAATTTTATCATAAACTTTTTCAAAAACAATCCAATCATTAACGACTTTTGATAATTTCTTTGTTTCATACCATATAATTGGATTTATAACAATTGGTACTAAATAAACGCTGAATAAATAATCGATAACGGCTTCTTCGAAACGACCTTCAGCTGAACGTACAATTTCAACTTTATCCCATTTCATATAAATAATATATGCGACAATTACCAAAAATATACTAACAGAATATGCTAACCATTGTGGTGTTGTTTTAAAGACACCACCATCAACATTTGTTATCGGGAAAATACCAATAATTCTCAACATTGTATAGACAGGTTTTAATGTTTCATAAACATTACCATGGTCGGGACGTTTAATTTCCAATGGTCTTGTTGTTGTAAATGCATCAATCGCTAATGGTGGAGCTGGTGCTACTTTCCTTATAGAAACTTTTGGATTTGTATAATCGGCATCTGTACCTTCTAAATATACACTACGTCTAGGACGATCGAAATTTTGTATATTCTCACCAAGATAACTAATAGTTGTTGGTGGTGGATTATTATACATTTTATTTACGTCTAAATTTAAAAAAAAAAAAAACACCACCACCACCACCACCACACCACTACGAATTTAATTAATTGTTGTTCAACTGACTAAACATCGAATAAAACTGAAATTTCCAATACATTCCCTAAGCTTGATCATGTGAATTTATGACGTGTTTTATTTGATTAATTACCAATTAATAAGACCTAGAAGTAATTTGTCAATTTGGCTCAATTAATATTTTAATAAAACACAAATAGGTCAAGTTCTTCAAATTAGTTCGTATGTAATTATAAATAATAAATCATAATTGATAATACAATATTAATATGAATAAACAGACAAAAAAATTGAAAAAATCCTGTAATAGTGGTAGAATTCAAATTTCGCGCCAACAATCACATGATCTGTCATGGCGTAACGATTGCCATCTCGCGGATCTTCGTCAAAACAAATATGGCTACCGTTGTCGAACCTCTACACAAGCGTTGACATTTCCCATCTAAATTCTCTAATTAATTATTAATCGTAAGTAGTAAATTGATGAAATTTCAATAGATTTACGTTAATTAAACGTAGTAATTAATAAAAATTCGAATTAATTGCGATAATTTTCATAGAAATTGTTGAAATGTATTGGAATTGTCAAACACCTTTACCCGCCATTACCAAAAAGTGACAGTCTGTTTGTGTTTCACGTATTGGATAGAGAGAGGGTTTACAATTTCTATGAATATTCCGTATATTTTATACCGGGTGTTTGTAGTTTATTTTTATATCGAAAAATCGACGAAATTCATCGAATTCTAATTGTTTATTTTGATAGAAATGTTGTAAAAAAACAACAAAACAAATAAATATTGTTTACATCGAAATTGTGTGTGTATGCGGCAATGTAATGCCGCGTTGTCGTATGTGAACCGCTCTTTCAATGCTCAACCGACATCACAACTAAAGGGTGGTTCACTTATCAAATTCCGATCAATTAACCAACAATTTCCGCTTATTTTGATTGAAATTATTGTTAGGTATTTCAAAATAAATTAATTATAATTGATTTCATCGTAATTGGAGATATTTCAAATAATTTGATTGTTTATTGGTGAGAGTTAGGTTAGGATTTTCGACGCCATCTTTATTGTTTAAGTACACTATATAGATTTTTTGTTATGTTTTGTTTATGGTTAGGAAATGCCGAAAGTACAACAAAGGCCTCATGCACGACGGGCGGCTAGTAAAGAAGCTTTAAAACAAATGCAAATTCTATTGGATGATCAAAAAGATGTTGAAATCTTATCGGATGATGATGATGTAAGTTGATTTGTTGTTTTGTTTTCAATTTTGATGACGTCATTTGTATATGATTTAACCTAAAAATTTTTTAAAAAAATAAATCAAATATTTTATGATTTATTATTAATTTTTATTACAATTTTCTATTTATATAAAATTGAAATTATTTATTTTATATAAATATAATTTTTGTTTATTTATAATTGGAAAATATTTATAAAATTAAATAAAAATTTGAGTTGGCGGCCATTTTTGTGACGTAATTTCGAAAAATTGCGTGTGTTTATTGCTCAAATCGTCATTTGAGTATAATTGGGCGCTCAAATCGTTTCCACCTCTCCTGTAAAATGTTGAAGTATACGCTCACATGCTTTTTTGACGTATTCCGGCCGTGCTCTATTTTGAGCGTCCAGAGCAATAAAGAGACATACGCATTATTGTTTTGTTTATATGTGTTTTACCTGTACAGGTAGTAGAAGTTGGGGTACAACCACCAAAAAAGAAATATAAAGCAGCCCATAGAAAATCAGGCGATGGTAAAATATTTAAATTTCAATCAAATTTTATCTAAATTTAATTTTTATTCATTAAAAAATAGATCACGATGGAGGCGTTAAAACAATTCCGCATATCCCTATTGATAGTTTTTTGGATTTGCAAGTTTCCATTGAAGAATTGTCACCAATTCAAAAATTACGTCGTGATGAATTCAATAAAGAAAATGGTGAAATTGAAGCAAGAATTAATCAATTAGTTAAATCATCAAATACAGAAATTATCTATAATGGTGTTTATACAACTGGTTTACAAATTTCCCAACAACTTGATAATGTTGTACCATGTACACCAATACAAAATCAAAATATTGTTTTACCAGCAACAGCAACAACAACAACAACAATACCACAAAATTATCAATTATTAATGGATACACGTGGTTATATTGTTGGTGCACAATTAGCAGCACCACCATTAACATTATTACCTGGTAAAACAGCAATTGTTACACAAACATCAACAACAACAACAACACCACCATCAATAATAACACCAACTGTAGAACCATTAACAACAACAACAACATCAACAACGACAACAACAAAAAGTACACGTCGTAATACATCAACAATACGTACAGTACCTAGTACACAATTAAAACAAACAAATGTAACTCCCACACAACAACAACAAACTAAAACTGTAAAAGGTACAATTCAAGTTAAATCGAATTTAGGTAAAAATGTACAAAAAGTACCAACAACTGCACAAAAAGTCGGTATTGCTCCATTAAAAGGCAGAGTAAGTTTTTTTGTTGTTTTATTCAATTGTTTTTTAAAATTTGATTTAATTTGATTTTCAGCCAAGTACAATAGAAGCTCAAGCAAATTTACGTCCATCAGAACAAACAGTTTTTGGTGGTTTATCATTAGGTAAATCTGGTAATAAATCAGTTGTTGATTTAACAGCTGATATAAATAATCGTTCAACTGCTGATAGTCGTGAGATATCATTTAATAAATTACAAGGTAGAACATTTCCATCATTAGTTGTAGTAGCACGTCCACATTTACGTGTAAAAGATTTAGCATCTGATCGTGGTAAACTTGATGCTAAAGTTAAAAGTGTATTGATGTATCCACCAACAAGATTTACAGAATGGTAATAGAGTGATTCGTTTTGTTGTTGTTGTTGTTGTTGTATAGTTAAGTTGTGTTTTTATAGGTTAATTCAGCAAGGTTTATTAAAATCGGATCAACGTTGTGCTTTACATCCGGCAAATCAATTAAAATTAGGAATGTATAGTGATGCATCGAAATTTCCATATTCTGGTGGTTATGTTTGGATATCTGAATGTTGTCCACAACGATTCGTATCGGTATTTAGTGGTTCATTATTTGAAAGTTCACCACATCCACCAATGGCATTATTAAAATTAATTTATCATTGGTGTTGTCAAACAATTGTACAAAATGTTACACAATGGGTGAAAGTTGATAATTTATTTGTAAAAGGAATGTATACATGGTTACGTTCAATATGTACAGTTGCATTACATACACATGCACATCGTTTAGGTGGTCAGGGTGTTAAAGTACAAGTTGGTGTTATATCATTAGGTACAACATCACAAGATGGTAATCAACGACAAGTTAAAGTTGAAGTATTAGGTGTATTAGAATCAACAACAAAATATATACGTTTACGTGCTGTTGAACCAATTATTGATGGTGAACGTAATAATAAAAAACGTTTTTCAAAAATTTTAGAACCTGTATTTAATTGGGTACATCCATCTAGTACAATTGTAACAGATTTAACAGTTGATAAACAAACATTACAAAATATGGGTTTTTTAAATGTACAACAAACAACATCAACTGATTATAATAGTAGTAATCGTGCAATTATGGAATATTTACGTCGTATTGTACCTAGAATGTTTCAAAATACATTATCATTATTATCAAGACAAATTATACAACAATTTTTAGATGAATTAGTATGGCGTGAATGGTATGGTACAACTGTAATGCAATGTTTCGATAATATTATATTACATTTATCAGAACAAACACGTATTGATAGTGGACATTCATTGATAACACGTTTAAATAAAGTTAGTACAAATCCATTTAGAAATTGGACATTACCAACAACAACAACAACAACACAACCAACAAATAAATCAAAATTAATTGAACAAACAAATAAACGTTATAATCGTGCGAAAAAAACAAATGTAACAACACCAACACCATCAACATCATCAACAACAACAACAACAACATCTATAACACAAATCAATACAGAAACAACAAATAAATCGAATAAATCTGTTGTTAATCAAGATGTAAGTAGACCGAATAAATCAAATTCACCGGATGTTGTTGAACAATTAGTACCATTAGAGAATTATTATTATGGTACATTACCAACAATACAACCACAAAATAAAACAAAAACAACAATTAATATAAAATGTACCTTATGTAAATCAACATTTGTTAGTAATATAGCATTAATGAATCATTTATTTCGTCATGCCCATAATGTAACAAAAGATCAACATGTTTGTAAATATTGTTTAGCAATTGTACCAAATGAGGGTGATTTTGTACGACATATATTAACATCACATCCGGAAGAGACACGTTTCAATAATAGTTTTGCATGTTTAATATGTGAACAAATATTTATGAATCCATTTGTATTAGGTAAACATATGTCAAAAGAACATTGTCCATCTGAATTACCATATATATGTGGTACATGTGGTTATCGTTGTTCAAATCATAAAACAATAATTGATCATTTTTATCAACAACATGATTATGGTACAACAATACAATGTCCATTTTGTTTAAAATCAACATCAATACATTCAGCTGGACGTAATTTAGTACAAAATATAAATTATTTTATGCAACATTTACAAAAACATCAAAAAAAACAAATTGCAAAACGTTGTGGTAGATGTAATTTATGGTTTGTACAAAAAGATTCATTAAAAGAACATCAAACAAAAATGCATATATCACAACGTGGTAAAAATGGTTTAATACCATCATTTGCACCAAGAAATGGTATAATGGTACCAAAATCTCGAATGGATAAATGTCCTGATGATGGGAAAATTATCAATTTTTCAACATTACAATTAAATGTCAATAATAAAGCATTATTATGTAAAGAATGTAATAAATCATTAGCATCTTCTAAGCATTTCTCGTAAGTTTCTCATATTTATTACAATTATAAACATATTTAATAATATTTATTTTAATTTTTAGATCGTTTGAGAGCTGCCAAAATTGCCAATATTCAACATGTTGTGCAAACACAATGCAAGATCATATCAGCAAATGCAAATCATTAACATATCCGATAGTATCAATAGCAAAATTACCATTTGAAATGTTTTGCATTTGTGGTTATAGCGATACGGACGGTAATTTTCTGCTCAATTTTCTATAGAATTTTTATTTAATTTTTTGTTTTATGTAAAAATCCAGGTAATTCATTAGCAAAACATCTAGCATTATGTGAACGTAAATCAGCTTATCCATCATTAGAATCATCAAAACAAGCAACTGTAACACATAGTATGTTAGATGTATTGGGTTTAGTACGTAAACCAGAAGAAATAATTGATAAAAATGATCCATCATTAGATTTTAAACCACGTCGTCCTAGAAAACAAGTATTAGAAGAAACTGATGTTGCATTAGAAGAAGTTGAAGTTAATAATGATAAAGTTGTTGATTTAATTAATAATGATGATGATAATAATGGTGTTTGTGTTAAAGATGAATTTGAACATACAGATTCCCGATTAGAAGATGCTGCTGCTACTACTACTACTACTACTACTACTACTACTACTGATAAGAATAAAAATGATGAGAAAAAAGATGATAATAATGATAAAGTTGTTGATGCTAATGAGAATAATGATAAACATAATGATGATAATACAGTTACACCGGATGATGAGGTTAAAGTAAAAGTTGATGGTGATAGTAGTGATGATGTGAATAAAACAACACCAACTGAAAGTAATAAAGAAGTTTGTTCGATGGAGACGGACGGTAATTAAAATTGCAAAAGGACTATTTTTGATTTAGTGTAAATATTTTTTGTTAGTTATTTTAAGACTGTTTTATTAAAAAAAAAAAACAATTGTTGGATAAGGATAACAACTAAAAACTAAGAGAGCAATTTGATTTTATTGTTTCATAATTCTTTTATTATTATTATTTTCTTTTGATTTATAAATGCGTAGTTTTTCTTATATGCTTCATATAATTTGTGTTGTATCAACTCAAGAATTATATTTGTAATACTTGGAGATATATTTTTTGTTTTGTTTTTGTTTATTTGCGTCCATCTACTCGACGTGATTTAAACATTTCATCTGTTTGTTCTTTTATTTCGTTCCAAGCAAATAAAATATCACCATCAACAGTGAATCGGCTACAAATCACAAATCTTATCACTAATCTCCCTTGATAATAGTATGGCATTATAAATATTTTTTTTCGTTCGGTAATTCTATTAACAATTTCTTGTGTTAATTCATCATCACCTGCCAAACGGAAACAAACCAAACCCATATTACTGATACAAACTTCAAATCGTTCATCGCAACGTACAAGTTGTTCAAAATATTTCGCTAACGCTATTTGATCTCTGATATGTTTACGTACACCTTGTACACCATAAATACGTAAAACAAACCATAATTTTAATGCGCGGAATCTACGTCGATCCGGAATTTGCCAATGTTGAATTTCCGGTATACTCTCCGATACGCTTTTATACGTATCCAGTTTGAAAATTTGTTCAACACGTTGCGTATTCCGAAACCACATAGCTGAACAATCCAAATTGACCAACAACCATTTGTGTGGATTGAAATTAAACGTATCAACATATTCAATACCATTCATTAAATAACGATATTCTGGACAAACGAATGCTGCACCAGCATACGCGGCATCTACGTGCAACCATAATTTGTATTGTTGACAAATCGGACCTAATTCGGTTAAATTGTCAAATGAACAAGTGCCTGTTGTGCCCAATGTTGCTACCACACAGCACGGAATTCGATCTTGAGATAGGTCCTGTTGGATGGCTGCCAAAAGTGTTGCACCACGTAAACTACCATCACTGTCTGTTGGTAGAAGTCTCATTTCAACCGACGCTAACAATCCCGCTTTTTCTACCGATGAATTAGATTGTTCTGATGTGTAAGCGATTAGTTTTACTTCGATTTCTCCATGTGTTTTTGTCGGATTGAACTGGACGCATTCCTTGACCTTTTCTAATTTGGCTGTCAGTAAGGCAACTAGTGTTGATTCACTTGCCGAATTCTTTATTACAACAATAAAATTGATAGAAAATAATATAAAATTAAATTTGGTGGATTTACTTGTATAACACCGCCACCAGGTCCTTTAGAACAATTGAGGAAATCTTCAGTTAATCCGATTAATTTACCCAACCAGTCCATCATTTTAACTTCAAGCTCTACACAAGCAGGACTT